>PNEQ01063247.1:8483-76242 GCA_003012365.1 Medauroidea extradentata
TATATATATATATATATATATATATATATATATATATATATATATATATATATATATATATATATATATATTTCCTCATTCTCATGAGAGGATTTGTCAAGAACATATTGCTATACAGCTAGAAGAAAGACAACAAATATTAAATGATATAATAATAATTATATAGAAACAATACAAAATACAGTAACAATATCAATACAGTATAGTTTGTCGTATCAACAACATTAGTCCTAATTGTGTTGACAAATGAAATAAAAAATTTAAACAATAATATTGCTGTTTGTGCTTTTCAGGCGGAAATTCTTCTGTGCTATAGAATGTTTTGGCTATAAGGAATTTCTCAAGGGAAAATAAGCTCAAGTGTTAGTTACTGCATCGATATTTTGTCACTTCTGATTTAATTTGTTAATTTTACCATACTTAACCTCACGTTTTAAACGCATGCAAATTTTGTATGGATATCTTCAAAACCACTATAGCTGATATGTAACACTTCCCCCATCTAACCTCGTGACTTTTCGTAAATGCCTATAGTTTCTCGTTAGAGGCACTAATTTTGTCTTAAAAATCGGCAGAATTTTGAAATCGTTATACATGGTTAAAATTATAAAGAACCACACACGTTAAATTTACCTTTTTCAAACTAACTTTATAAATAGAAAGATCTCATAAAGCAATTTTAGGAATGATATGTAATGCACACAAATTTGGTTCGCTAGAGGTCTAATCCCAGGATCTACGTAAAAAAATGTTATAGGTAGCCTTGTTACGGAGTTTTGCAGTGATTTCGAAAATATTTTTTTTATTGCTACTTAGTATTCATATTAAAATTTCGCTGCACAGTTTTGACACTTATATGTTTTAATTTGTAGCTGAATTTTTTTGTAGAATTATACTGAACGGTTTTTTAGATTTCATTACCCAAAGTACCGCGTTTTTCGTCGTGAAAATAAGCAAAAATGAAGGAAATTATTTCTTTGCTGGCGAATGGTACATTATTAAAAAAAAAAAAAAAAAAAACGCGTCCACAGTGTATCGTGTGATTGCACATTGACTCAAATTTTTTGAAACTTTTGGTTACAATATATTTGAGTTATTGGCACCAGTCTGAAAGAAAAAAAACTCGGGAACGGGCCCTTTTAGCTAGCGTGTATGTGCGTTACGTACCCGATGTTAGCGACTCCCAGCTTAAAACGACAGAAGCTGAGGTATAGATCTCATCTACATTCGACTGTTTGATCAATTCGGCTTCCGTTAGAAAAAAAAATCACAGTCGTAGAAGAACAGGTCTGGACACTCGCCTATCTACCAATGTATATTGCTTGACCCACTTGTTCTTTGGCTATAGTTCGTCAAGTTACCGAGAATGTTAAACTTTTTGGCGCTGTAATCCGGGCGGTCGGACTCGAACTCCGTCCAATTTTTTTCCATTGTTAATATTAAGTAAATAAGGATTGCTGGAGCCCTGATTTAAAATTGTGAGCTAAGGAAGTATTTCATAAATTGATTAAAAATACGTTTTGATAAATTGTTTATCTTAGTGGGAGGGAAGTGGGCGGAGTTTGAGCTCGACCGCCCGGATTACAGCGCCAAGAATATATAGCACTATCGGCAACTTGGTGAACTGCAGCCAAACAACAAAGGGGTCAATTTTCAGGCGAGTGTCCAGAACTGCCATGAAAAAAAAATAACAAGCAGAAAATTACATTGCGTGACCTCTCTTGACTACCTTTTTTCTTTATGAGGCGCTTACGAAAATCTTATTCGATCTACTCGTTAAGAGTTACTCTAAAACCGGGAAAAAAAACTTTGTGCTAGTACAGTCTACCGTCCCGCAAGATCTCTAAATATTCAAGTCGATCTCTTAGCTGAATCTAAACAGGTCTACCCTGCTCGGGAGCAGGGTAGATAACCGCCAGCAGATGATAATGAGGAAAGCGCGCGTAAAACTTGAACAAACACTGGCTCCCGCTGCTAAAAGAACGTAATTCTGGTATGACATAAATTGCATTGCTGCGGACCTGATTTCCAAACCATGCCAACTGCAAAATTTAAGAATTTGCAAAAAACATAATTTACTTAGTGTGTGCATTTATTTTATTAAGAAGTAGGCCTATGTTACTAACCGGAGTAAAAATATTGTATTTTAATTAGTAACGTGTTTACGATATATATATATTACTATTTATTACTATTTCATACATTTTGGACTTAGCATGGTTTCTAATTCAGGTCCCCAATTGTTATTAGGCTTTCTAAACATAAATTTTTATCATTTTTAAGTTATTTGCATAATATAGTGTACTCTCGATTAATTAAAAATAAAGCAGCGGTTCT
This sequence comes from Medauroidea extradentata, assembly GCA_003012365.1. NCBI lineage: Eukaryota > Metazoa > Arthropoda > Insecta > Phasmatodea > Phasmatidae > Medauroidea > Medauroidea extradentata. The sequence continues at coordinate 10,821 of PNEQ01063247.1, forward strand.
ATTACAGATAACTCTCACTTTTAAATACCTGGTTATTGCTGTGACAGATTTTGTAAGGTTAACTAACTCAAGCATTTTTCTAGCATTTACTAGTAAGCAATTATAATGCCATATACGTGTATTGTACCTGTGCAAAATGATATCCTACACTATCCGAACTTGGTATAGTAATAGGTAGCTGGATCAGCGACTGAATAAACACATTCTGCAGATGTGGCCTTTTTTTAATAGGCTGCTCGGGAAAAACTTCCGCTAAACAGCCAACGCGACTAAGTAGATCCGATCACGTGACCAATCTACTATCGAGTAGGCTATACTAAGTTTTCGTAAACGCCCATGTTCGAGAGTTTCGGGCTCGTGGTGTTCCAGCTGTTGTGTGGAACCGGTGCTCGCAAAAGCGTCCATGAAAATTAATAATCACGAGTTAGGTTTGCTAAGTCACGTCACCAGATTTTGTCGATCACCAGGTTATGCCTAAACGCGTGTAAGTATTTCAGAGTTTTAAGATGGCGGGAATAATAAGAAAAGCCTTAGTCATTTATACATTTGTTAAATATTCTACTGTATTCTACTAATGTAACGTGCACAGCACATTTTTGCACGTTGCTTTGTTTATGTCGGACTACATGTACCATGCCATTTGTTTCGTACTTCTTTCTTTGATATTTTGGACAATGTGCACTCAGTTTTACTTCGTTGGAATTACATTTTTTCAGCTCCTGATTGGTCAGTTTCGTGTGACAGCTGCTAACATCAACGAGATATATAGTTAACATAGAGGGGCGGAAACGCTTCCAAAGTGAAGCCCAATTGAACGGCTGTTTTGACCCAAGAAAACATGGCGAACAGCAGTGTGGCTAACATTATGTTGAACATTCCGTAATATGTTCGCATAAAATCCGTAGCGCCACTTTATTTCCGCTAAACACTGGAAAAAATGCCAATAATTATTGTAATATATTGTACTGTAATAATGTTTAAATTAGCACAATCGCTCTCGTCTCTCGATCGGATAAGAGTCCGTCATTTTATCTAGGATCAAAACACCACGTTCAATTGGGCTTCATCTTAGAGCCTTGGAGATAGCTGTTTCCGTCCCTCTATGTTTACTTACTACTATATAGCTCGTCGGCTAACATACACGAGTAGGGTAACCAAGAGTAGATCGAGTAACTGCTGTCGTGACTTATTGGACGCTTGAAAAACTTTACTCGGGTTGCTATTAGCACGTTACAAGCTGAACTTTGGTCCTTTTCTACATGCGTGACTTTCGCCTCACGTCTCGCGAAATGTTGCTCTGTCGTTAGGCGAAGCTTTGTGGGTGGTTAATGAGGAAGAAAGAAGCCGTGGCGTATTCGGGGGTGGGGGTGGGGTTCTGACGACCACCTCCCCCCAAATGAGTCACAAAACAAATTTGAAAATTAAATCTCATTAAAAGATTAAACATATTTTGACCAGTAGACTATGAAATTCAATGTTTTGTTACGAAAAACTACTAAAATAGCACCATTTTGCACCTTGCAATCATAATTTACCCGGGGGAGGACTCCCCTGGACATCCGCTTTAAAGGGGTGGTCGGTGTTCATTTTATTATTCTCAGGTTAAACCCCCCTCATACACAAATCCTGACTACGCCACTGGAAGGAAGGAAGGTTCTCCTCCTCAGATTAGTTAAAAATATAAAATTGAATCAAAAATTTGCTCGTTGCACCTCTTTGATGTAGACATAGGTAGATATTGTTTTTTTTTTCCTTAATTATTGCCGTAGTTCAACTTCGGCGGCCTGCGACATATTACTAAATATTTTGTAATTCTCTGGGAACTGATTACAGAAAAAAAATAGTTACATTACAAACCAGAAGTAGGTTTTGAAAATGATCACTTGTAAATATTAAAAACATTCTTGTAAATGAAAAAGAAAAGATTTTTTTCAAATGTAAAGAAGTACTTATGTAATGAAACCAATGTAAATATTAATTCCAAGCTTTTATTTTATATTTAAAAATAATTGTTTGTAGTCTCACAAAACATTATCTTATAAACTAGTTTCCAATAAAATTTTTGTACGATTATGAATATTTTACTATGTAATAATATCACGAATTATTTATATACTCACACATTTATAAACGCTGGTAAATTTTTCACACATATATGGGCGAAAAACACTCATTCTCTTTAGAAAGTTTAACAAGATTTTTTTTCAGGTATATAGTTAAAATTTGTTTAGGAATAAAACATCGCCATTTAAACATGATATTAATAATAAGGAAGTAGGTATGGTTGTTGCTAGTAAATTACTCGAAATGTTATGTTGTTGCCGGAACAGTGTTGCCACGTGACTGTGTAATATTTATCCTTTTACAAATTCTCCAAAAATACCCATACAGCAGCGCCATTTCATCATGTTCTTGACATTTAACCATACCAGCAGAAATATAAACGCGAACATATGTTAATAAATTCTAGATGCAAGCACACTTTGTTATTTATATAGTATTTGGCGTGTGTGGCTACAATAAGAAGTGATCAGTAATACAATAGTCTGAATAAAATTAAAGAGTTTTCTTTAAAACTAACCATAGCACTCCAAATCTTCGTACAAAATTTCAAATACTTCCACAATTTCACCCAAAAACTTACCATAGCTTCTAAAAATTTTCCGAGTTTTGAATGGAAATCCTCCAATCCGGCAACACTGTACTGGGATAACGTATCTTAGTTCAAAATTTTTTTAAATGTTAAGAAACACGCTGTCGTGGTATTATTTAACAAGTGACCACGAACATGTTTGATTAGGCTACCTTACACTTAGATTTTATATTTTGATAAAATAAATTAACTGTGGGGTTTTAAAATGAGAATTTCAAAAGAAGTGCTCCAATATCGACGTTTCGTTGCCCAAGATACACCTCGTGAAAGCGCCATTATAACAGCGCTGTTTACGAAAGGGTTTCCTGTATAAAACAGAGAAAAAACAAGGCTGTGTCCTGACCAGGCAGCTATATTTCTTAAAATACTAATGCTAGATAGACGTTATTATAATACAAACCCACGACGAAGTCTGTTTCACCAAAGCGCAAAGGAGTCCATTAGTGGTGGGTGTGGTATCGTTGTGTGAAGGGGCGGGAGGGGGGGGGCGAAAAATGAAGAGATTCTTAGGCAACATCCTACTAAAACGTTTTTTATATCCTCCTTTCAGCTATCTTTCAGTTACGATTGCTTAAAATAAACGAGTTGCTCTTGCACTTAAAATTATGTAACTGATATAAAAAGTCAGATTAATTTAATCAGCAGATTAGAAAAAAAATGTGTTTGAATTCACTAACGTCTTATTCGAGGCATATACGCTTGGCGAAATAGATTAACTAAGGCATAAGTAAAACTGTAACGAATCTTTTTTTATCATATTTGTAGTGACGATAAAAAAAGACACTTTGAGATAACTACATTCAGAGAGTCTGAAACAATTAAATAAAATTAAAGCTACTTGTGAGGACATACTATTTAGGCCTACCATGGAACATACAACACTGTCAACAATATTGATAACCAGTTACACCAGGAAAAACTAATTTGCCTACACCAAAACTACAGGCAAATAAACCTGCCCATTTGTTCCTGTTTTTTTATTTCATGCTGGTGGCAATAACTCAAAACATTTTTAACCAAAAGCTTTGAAAATATGTGAGTCAATGTGATGCACAATATTGTGGATGTGTTTTTAAAAATAATGTACTATTCGTCAGAAAAAAAAATATTTTGCTTCATTTGCGCTTATTTTCACGATAAAAAACGTACTTTAAGTGATTAAAAAAAAATCAGTACGTTTCTACAAAAAAAAATTCAGGTACAAATTATAACATACAATTATTAAAACTGTGGAGCAAAATTTTGATACGAGTATTAGGTAGAAATAAAAAATATTATTAAAATCACTGCAAAACTCGGTAACAAAGCCCTAATGTCAGCTTTATTATATATTTTGACTTTTGATAATACAAAAGCATTATTGTATGTAGGCCTACATATTTACTGATACTGAAACCAGAAAAGTAATATTCAATATGTTTTGAAAAAAAAAGCGTTAATGTTATGTTCTGTTAATTACGGCCGAAGCATTTGAGGAGACTTTTGCAAATCCTGAGTGCTAAGCCTCTAATTGTGCAGTTACGCAGTATCACTAGAATCTTAGTTACCCGTTACTGCCGTAATAATGTTTATATCGGCAGGCTTTAAACAGTCATGTGACCCGATTTAGTAGCTCTACACCAAAATGACGTATTTGGGTGTTAAGGAGGGATCTTAAATAATACTATCAGTTTTTGAGCCATAACATTTATTCGATTTGTATTATCAACTAGCAGTCCCCCGCGGCTTTGCTCGCGAGTATTATTCGTAACTGATAATATTTACTTTAATTTAAAAACCTCTTTGTACACAAGATTGGTACTTCAGTCATCAAGTGTTAGAATGTCCAAGCGGCTAGTTGAACTAATTCTGCAGCAGGATAAGTAGCTATAACTGTCCACGCGAAAAGAAGTCTTAAGTTTGACCCTGCTACTAACAGCGACTTCGCCTGGGCCTTATTTATAGCCCTGCCTATTTGACGTTGTGGGGTAGTTACAGACACCTAAGGTAAGAGGTTAATCGAATGAGAAACATCTGTTTACCTTGTGCACAACCATTGATGACGGTGCCCTCAATTATATATTTTCAAAATATTCACTTTAACTTTATTGACATTACAAAGTTTCAGAGGGTAAAGGTTTCGCGGAAACGTATTTGGTGCCCCAAATCTGAGATTAGTGAGATGATATATCGTCGTTTTACTGCCAAAAGTGACAAAGTCAAAATGTGATAAAATTATAAAATGCTAGGAATATGTATATGTTGTTCACGAACAATTGCCCAAGTTAAAAGTCTATTCGTCGTTTCGTACTGTTGTGTCACAGTATAGTAACATACCACATTTTTGTAAATATCTACAATTTAATACTGTTTTTAAACGAAATAGCATTTATGACTCAATCACGTTTGGCAGTATACCGACGATATGTCAGCTGATATTGTAGAGGAACCTAAGTGGAAAAGGAACTGCAATTTTACTCCTTTTAAAGACTACATGTAAATTGCACTAATTCGATCTGCCTTGTAGTTTTTGTGTGTCAGAATTGAACGTTCACACGCAGCTTTTAACGGAATTCGAGCCCAGAACCTCCCGGAATTTAGACCTGAGTAACAAACAACTGCGTCACGTAACGCCTAAATAATTCATGAAAATAAAATTTATTAAAAAAAAAAATAAATAAAATATCTGTGTCCTGGGCTCATAGAGGTTGTACAACACCACGTCTCGATAGGTTACTGTAGAGTGAAAACCCTGTATAGGTTGTTTCTCGCTGCTCGTTCCTGCTTTTCGGATCGTCTGCCTTGAAAATTGACCAACTTAGTTTTATTCTTAATAATCACGTTTCTTATAAAAAAATTATACATATTTTTTAAAATTATTTACATAAGCATTACTCTGACGCGAGCAACACCTCAATATCGCTACTGGTTAGATAGATATCGTGGGTTGATGGAAAACAAATTTTGTGCTTAAAAGGGTGTCGAATTTCGAAATATTTTAAACTTACATCTTAGACATTTGTATAAGTATCCAACTGAAGTGTAAATCACACATTAGCCCGTTCAGTCGAATCAAAATCGATCATTCACTAAAAAAAAGCACATATCACCCCTGCACAGTATTGAGAAATCGAATTTCGAAAAATCTGAAAACAGTTTCGCGATAATTTCTGTAATCATCATTCTGAAGCAAATATTAATTGTATATCTCGACGGGTTCGATATATATCGAGAATTTAACTAAAACACGTTCAAGGTCTTTTCACCACTTAAGAGAGTAAATTTCGAAAAACCCTTTAATCACGTTTTAGAATACTTTATTGGTATCTCGTGGACGTAAAAAACACAACATTAGCCCGCTGGGTTCAAGATATATCGACGATTAATTGAAAACGCTTTTCACCACTTTTCACCCCTTTTCACGTCCTTAGATGGCGAATTTTGAAAATTCCTGAAATTACTTTTTAGGTATTTGAGTAAGCATCATTCCTAAACAAAATTACGTCGCTATATAAAAAACCATGGGATCGATATATATAGAATGTGAGTCGAAAACTCATATTACCCCTTTTTTAAACCAGTTTAGGGCCGAATTCAGAAAATATATTTTAAATGGTATTTTGGATATTTACAAAAGCACCAATTTAAAGCAAAGAGCACTTCGATATCTCGATTGATTCGATAGATATGGAAGGATAATCGAAAACACATTTCACGTATTTTCACCCCTTTAAATAAAGAATTTCGAAATATATTTAAGTACTGTCATAGACGTGTGTAAAAGCAACCAATTAAAGTTAAAATCACGACGATAGCCAATTGTGTTTCCAAGATATAGACGATTCATAAAAAACACATGTTGCCCCTTTTTACTGCCTGGAGGTCGCATTTCAAAAAAACCTAAAACTACTTTTTAGGTATTTACGTAAGCAATATTTTGAAGTGAATATCAACTCTCTATCCCGAAGGGTTCGATAGATATCGATAGTTGATTGGAAACACATTTAAGGTCTTTTCACCCCCTTAAATGTTGAATTTCGAAAAATCCTTAAATTGGCTAATATGCATTTTTACGAGTTTCCTATTAAAGTAAAAATCACGATGATTGGCCGTCGGGTTCGAACTCTCTCGACGTTTCTTCGGAAACACAGTTCACCCCTTTTCACCCCCTTAGAGGTCGAATTTCGAAAAATCCCTTCTTAGTGCTCGCCTACGACCTGAAGGGAACCCCCACAAAAAATTTCACGATTCTAGGTCCAGTAGTTTGGGCTGCAGTTTGATATGTCAGTCAGTCAATCAGTCACCTTTCATTTTTATATAGGCTATAGAGATATTTTCTCTTCGCCATAGCATAGGATATATTCTTGGCAAACGAATTGACGTAAATAATAATGGAGTCTTTCATTAGTTTGTCATGCAGAATCATTGCAAGAGAATTCTTGAACTTAACCTATAATTCTATTGCAGTGATTCTGCATGGTAGGAGAAAAAGAGGCCGCGGTGGCCGATGTGTCAGACCTATCGCCTTCCACCAAGGCGATCCGGGTTCGATTCCCGGCGGGGTCGGATCCCGGAATTTCGCACGTGGGAATCGTGCCAGACGATATGCCGTTGGTCGGCGGGTTTTCTCGGGGATCTCCCGTTTCCCCCTCCCCCTCATTCCGGCGCTGCTCCATACTCATATCATGTCACCTGCGCTAAAGACCTCAATGTTAAGCGCTGACCAAAATCTGTCACTTACTCACTTGAAGAGAAAATTTCGATAATACTATTTGAATAAATGTTTTAACTCAAAACTGAAAATACAATAATATTGTCTAACATCCTCCTTGATGGCGGTGCCTACCTTGAGCGATTTTGGGCGTTAGAGACTCAGACGTGACGGAGCTATAAAGGCGACATTGACGTGTGTATCAAATACCTCATCGCCTCAACGAGCCAAGCGCCGAACTATAGACTGAAAGATTTCCGCCCATCTTTTTTTACTATATGACTGTAAGGAGTGACCATATAATTTTATTAGTGGAAAGTCTGTTGCTAAGTTCAGTGCACGTCTCAATCTGTGTTTCACGTACATCCGGTCGTTGCATTTTTAAGTACAACATTTTGACATGGCTGTTTTTAGCTATGAGAGAGGGCTTATAAACAGAGTTTTTAATCCGCTTGGCGTCTTAACAAACATATTCTGTCATCGGCCGAAGTGTGTTTTCTTTTCATATATTTGAACAGTTGGCACATTTGGAGTAGTTTATTTAAATAACCTATTCTGACAAGACATATAAGAAACACATCAAGTGAAAAAAGGTTCTTATTTAAATAAAGTTTGAGTTTTGCATTAAGTAAGATTTCTATAAAAAAACTCTGTCAAAACGTTGAGATTTATTTATTAGTTTACGTCTTAGTTCTAAACAAATTCGCATTTTAAAGTTTTTTTCTCTCATAGTTTTCGCGTAATGGCTCATTAAATTAAAATTCGCATGTTACGGCTAAAACCAACTGACATACCAAACTGAAAAAAAAAAAAAAAAAAAAAAAAAAAAAAAAAAAAAAAAAAAAAAAAAAAAAAAAAAAAAAAAAAAAAAAAAAAAAAAAAAAAAAAAAAAAAAAAAAAAAAAACACAGTGCATAAACATGTCCCAGGCTACAATTTCTCGCCTGAAATTTAAAAAAAAATAATTTTTTAAACATACAAAAACATTTTATTTAGTAGGCCTATAGTTAACATAGATGAACTTGTAGCCTACAACATCGTAATTTACTGTGAATTTTTTCAGTTTGGTAAGTGAGTTGGTTTAAGTGTCGCCCTTAAAACGGTTAACATGCAAATTTCGAATTTAACGAGCGCTTACGCAAAAACTATGCGAGATAAAAAAAAACTTTATAAAGCAAAATTTAGTTATAATTTGTGTAAAAAAATATCTTGTGCAAATATAAAAATAAAAACGTGGTGACGAAAATTGCTGTAGTTGCGCCCTTAATCTGTAATTAGCAGTATCTCGTATCATCGCATTTTCGGCTTATAAATGACTTTTTGTGTGTTTTCACGCATAATTCCGTTGATAGAAGCTCCTATACACGTGATGTGAATAAGGTGTTGGCCTACTCCTTGCCAGAAAAATGTCTGCTCTCCGGTCACGGAAAATTGCCACGAATCTAATCATCTTCACCGCTGCGGCAGCGAACTGATCACGTAACTCGTCGTTCTGCAAGAAGTGGAAAAGAGAAAAATATTCAGAGCGAACTTTTCCCAGATCGCCACTAAAAAATACAGTTTCGTAGGGCTGTTGGAGGGTAGCAGGGGGAGGGGAGGTATTTCCTTCGCCGCTGGCAGAATTTTCAGGGCTTTAAACAGCAATTTCCATTCCCGCGATAAAAAATAACAGCGACACTTCCCCCTTCCCTCCGTCGTCCGGGAAATATCGCGCTCACAAAGGAAAACTCTCGCTTTGCAAATGAGACATCGCGACAATATATTTTTAACAGCGGAATAAAAACAAATGACGGTTTTTTTTAAAATGGAGATAGACTGAGGAAGGGGAGAGGGTATAGCACAAACAAAACGAAAATAAAGCGTGCACATACGTCTAGTGGGAGTAAAGAGAAAATAAAGAGCGTGCTTGCCTTCACGTGTGGATACATCTCCAACGCGTAAAATAATAATAAAGCTTGGTGGGCATGAGACCCGGCTCTAGTAGAGAAGAGGGGTTTAAAAACAAAAAAGAATATAAAAAACATACGTTCACGTGGTTGGTTGTTGGCCAGCATAGGAGGCGTTGATAAAAAGGACTCTTGTCAACCTCTCTTTCCCCACCCACCTCTCCGGACTCTTCGACACGTGGTGATGAACGTTTGACAAAACGCGTCGCCGATGGTAAAGAACCATTATCCATACATTTGTTCTTTGAATCATCACCCCTCCTTTCCCCTACCCGGCCCTCTACACACGTCTCTGTGTGTGTACGCGAATTACAAACAACCCCGATATACATTCCCCTGGATCCCTGTCTCATTTTTTTACCCCCGCCAGGCGTCCGCGCGTTCGAAATGCTCTCGCATCGCTTTGAAGGCGGACAAATAAAAAAAAAAAAAAAAAAAAAAAGAAAGAGATATAGCTGTCGCAGGAGGAATCAAATGTTATTTCTTCCCTCTGCTAGTGATGAGGCTGACGAGCCATTAACCTATGATATCCTCGAGCTCGCGGGGCCTTTGATGAAGAGAAGGGGGCAAAAAAGAAGGACGTAAAAGAAAGGACCAAGTCTCAGAGCCCCCGGAGACGTATAGGCCGTGAATAGTTTTGACAGCCGACATTTTGTGTACGCGGACGATAGACAGACTTCGCGTTTACGTCTGGATCCACGCCGTCAAAGAGTTCTCAGGAGGTGGTTCCTCCCCCACCCTTCCACCCCCTTACCACCCCCAAGGGACAGATTTCGCGCGCTGACCTCCGGGTGCGACGCTGGCCGACGCTAAGGTTGATTCTATTACAGGTTAGGAAACTAAATGTTATAGTTTGGCAAGGGATAAAATTCTGCCACTAGCTGCGCTGCTATCAGAAAGGCAGCTACGAACTTTGCCGAGTATTCACGAGTGTGACCACGACGTAGTTTCACGAGTCGAGTTCCAATTTCCGAGGGCGCCATTTTAGAGGTTTGGTTTGCGATTTTGTGATTAACCTTAACAGGGCTTGGTACATAATTCAACGTTTAAAACATTAATTTGTAACTGTAGGTTTCTTGAAGCCAATTTACGAACATTTAACAATAGCAATCCTACAGAAAATAGTTTTAGCCAACGTTTTAAACAAAATTGTTTCCAGTGTTACGAACTTCCGAGGCACAATCTCTGACGCCGGAACCTCGTGCATTTAACTGCGGCGCAAGAGGTCACGCGTAACTTACGAGTAAAATTTGTATAAATATTTACCATAAAGTTTGCAAATACCATTATCTAGGATTGTCATTGAGTACTTTATCCATATTGGCTTCAAAAAAGCTTATAAATCAACTGATGTTTTCAGGGTTTATTTATCTACCACGCACTCTTAACGGGTATGGAAAGCAGGGGCGTAGCCAACAATTTTTTTTTTCAGGTGGGGATATTACCCATTCACGACACTTAGGGCCTATATAAGGGGGCCACCCCCGGAAAATTTTTTTAGGTACAACATGGTGCTACTTTGCGAACCAAAAAATTAATATACCACCTTAATAAATTTTATTAGTTTTAAAGATAATAAACAGTAAGAAAGTGAAAACATATATGCTGATATATAAAAAATTAAATACAAATACAAATTTAAGTTTTTGCTTCAGCATGTCTGCAATTGGGTTGGCTCGTGAAACATACTTTTTAATTTTAACGTTTCCATAGAATTTCGGATTGGGGGGGGGGGGATATCTCCCGATACCCCCCCCCCCTAACTTCATCCCTGATGGAAAGGTAAGATGTCCAGCGAACGACTGGTATACTCCATCGTCGATAAAATCTTAACTACTCGTTATAATTGAATGGAATTTTGTTACCGAGTAGATATTATATTCGCCGACGTTTATTTGTATAGCACTGGACGGTAGTATGCTTTGCTTTCCAGCAAAAATATCGAAATTCGTATTTTGAAAAATAAGGGACTGAAACCATAAAATTAATAAAAATGTAAAACTATATATTTTTATTTTTTTAATAGTATTTAGTAATATATTATTCAGGACTCTATAATAACAGAAATTCAAAAATATTCGCCCAGTTCTATACAAATAAACAAATAAACGTCCGCTAATGGAATATCTACTCGATAGCAAAATCCCATCGAATTATGATGAGCAAGTTAGATAAGATTTTATCGACGACTGAGTATTCCAAGTCGTTCGCTCAACATCTTACCTTTCCATACCTCTTAATGACGTCACATTCGTTAATCCTCGGTGCCGACATCGGCAAAGTTCGTAACCCCCTTACCGACACCAGCGCAACGGCGGCAGAATTTTTCCCTTGCCAAACTCGTTCATAAGAAATTCGTTTATCTTCCTAACCTGTAACAGAATTAACACTACCGACGCGTACCTGTACGTCACAACTTGTCCACGTAACGTGGAGTTCGCCTTCTCAGCGACGCGATGGAAACAAAACACGATCCAAAAGCGAGGAAAAAGTATTCTGTGAGCTTGGCAAACTTCTGCTAAGCAAACACTACCGCGATAGTACTAGTAGCATTTTTTTTTCCATAGTAAAAAAGTCCTTGGAAACGAAGATACTGAAATAATGGAGTATAACGTCATCTGAGAATTCTGGGGACAACAGGAAAACTTGGAACAATTTTATTTCAAACATAGCAGCCATAAGAGTAAGAAGACGCACAAGAAATCGTTATCGAAAGTGTCCGACTTAAATAGGCAATATTATGTCTTCATTCCCGTAGAGAGTTGAGGTTAGGTAAAATCTTCGGTGACAGAATAGTCACCAACACCTTCTATTATGTTTCATTTAATATGATTGGACGACTGTTAATGTCTAGTGTCATCGGCGTATCGCCTCCCGGCAGAGCGATCCGGGTTCGATTCCCGGCGGAGTCGGTCCCCGGAATTCGCATGTGGGAATCGTGCCGGACGAGGCCTCTGATCGGCGAGTTTTCTCGGGGATCCCCCGTTTCTCCCGTTCCTTCATTCTGGCGCTGCTCCGTACTCACATCATATCACCTCTCACCAGCGCTAAAGACCTCGATGTTGAGGGCTGAACTAAATATCTCACTCACTAACATCATTGGCGTACCAGAACTTTCGTTGGCTCGGATCACTGTCTTACAACCCTGCAAACAAGGGGAATTTTAATGTAATATCGTTTTGAACGCTGCAACGACAGTAGCTATCCCTGATTAGTTTTGCCGGCCCTATATATCGGCGAAGTCATTACCGTAGAAGAGCCCACTTATCTCTTAAAACAACCCTTCACATAGATGGCCGTGGTCTTATGTTAGGGACAGCTACGTACAGACAAACAAAATTCCAAGAAGAACGAGTTGAGAATATCGTACACGTACATACTAAGTACCTAATTTATTGGAATCTAGCAGTCAGCTTTTCTCACCATGAACCACTCTCTGGAGGTATACCGAAAATATCTTTGATTTTTACACAACGGTTATCGGTAGAGACAGAAAAAAATTCGTGGGTTCATTGACATGTAGGCTAGCCTCCAAGAATATATGTGCACTCAAACAGACCACTGTTCATTGGCTGCTCGCTGACACAGTGGTATGGGGCAAGTTACGGTATATTTGGATATGATGGTACATCGCGAAAATGTTTTGTGCCAACATACCCCTGAAAAACACTTAAGTTTCTTGCAACACGTATGATTGGGTGATGTACGTCTGACACAACGTAGTTGTCTGCAGACCAATAGCAGGCATCAAATATTACAATAGCGGGATTCTTATTGGCTCAGTCAAATAGGGCAACAGCTCGACGTACAAGCGAAAGCCATTAATTATTTCATAAGCCGAACGTACGTTGAAACCCACCAAACAGTCAAGTTTTCCCCGCGATAAACCATCATCTCTAGGTACATTTTTATTATTGACTCAGAAACTTCCAGCGGATGTCAAATAAGTCAACGGCTCATTGTGAAAGTGATACGAACTTATAGCTGCTGAAATTCTAGCGTGTGCGGATAAGGAAACACGAATTTTTCAGGTCCCTAGTTATCGGTGAAAATACAGTACAATACTATATCATCAGCATGACCACGAACTAAGAGTGTGTGGTAAATAAATAACCGCTGAAAAACTCAATTGATTTCTACGCTTTCTTCGAAGCCAATATGGATAAAATACTCCATGACAATCCCAGATAATGGTATTTGCCAAATTTATGAGTAAATATTTATGCAAAATTGCTCATTCTTTACACGTGATCTCTTGCGTCGCAGATAAATGCATGAGGTTCCGGCGTCAGAGATTGTGCCTCAGAAGTTCGTAACACTGGAAACAATTTTGTTTAAAACGTTGGCTGAAACTATTGTCTAGGATTACTATTGTTTAATTTTCGTAAATTGGCTTCAAGAAACATACAGTTATAGATTAATGTTTTTAGGTTGCATTGTGTACCACGCCCTCTTAACGCGAAAATAATTTTGCCCCAGTTTGTTTCAGTACCTCATGTGCACACGTGCGGCCGTGCTTCATGGTTATTGGCAGTGCATCTTTGTGAAGTGATGTCTGTCTTTTGACTGAGCCAACCTCAGTAAGGCTACTACAACACCACATGTCTGTTATTTACGGGTGGAACCCCAAGACACGCGAGAGTTTAAAAATCCAATCCCTGACTATAAAGCAGAACTGCAGATGCGCACGTAAAGCACTGAAACAAACTTGGGTATAATTCTTTTTACGAAACGTTCGTGGTCCTAACACCAGTTACCACAGTTTTACTTTAGTGTTCCAGCTAAATACCAAATCGTCCATGAAACAGCAATATGTCGTAACCTTTTTTTAACTGAAGTTAACTTTTCGTTATGTAAAGGCATAATGGCTATTTTTGTACTTTCAGTCAAAATGTCATATTCCCCCCAAGGACTAATCTGGGTTTATTTTGATGCATATCAGAATGCTTTTTCTCCTATAATGTTTTTGATAAAAGTTTTCAGTGAAACTCCAGTATTGTGAGAAACGACATATTGCAGTTTCATAACGAAATTTTAATTGGCTGCGGACCACAAAGCACTATGCCCGGATAACTGTCACGTAAGTGCGCTCGTTTGTGGAATAGAATAATACAGAGATACTGGAAAATCGCGAATATATTAAAAAATTAATCTCCAATGAACTGCATTATCTTTTTCAGTAATTTACACTGAAATAAAATATTATGGGTCGAATGTAAAATGATTAAAGAAGACACAATTAAATCCTTTGTATTAAAAAATTTGAAAATAATGGAATACTCTTATATTGTGGCAATTTATTTAAATACAAAAGGGCTTTGTTATGTATTTTAAAATCTTTTAGCCTATGACCTGTAATATCTAATTGCGGTGTAAATTATTTCGCTCGCGTAAGTCAGCCGGTTTTTCGTTATTCGTATGTTCCCGTATTTTGAAAATGTTTACGTAGACACGCCGCTATGGGAAGACTATGAGAGCTAAAATATTTTCACACGTGGAAAATGTAGTCATAAGAAAAGTCTATAAAACTAACACTATGTCGTGCAAATATAAAATTATGCATTTGGTCACGTGAACACCCTTAATGGATGATGCAGTTTGTGACACGCGTGAACATTTTTCGTACAAATCACACACGTTCTGGTAAGTCTGTACAGTTATAACTGGGCTTGTTGGAGAAAGAAACTGTGCGTCAAGTAAACTATAGCCAATGTCGGTAAAAAACCTTCAGAGTTATAAACAGTATGCTGTAGTCTAGAAAAAAAAAATCCCGAGATTTTTCAGTGTCTCTAAATATCCCATATTTCAACGTATGTTGTCGCTTGTCCCTAACAAAAGAAAAAAAAATTGAGTTAATGGAAAAATATACTAAGTTTTGCACTTGTTTCGTAACAATTATGTTACAAGTGAATAGTGTTTCCCGGTTTTCCGTTGGTTAAGTCAAATCGTATGTACAGCTGACATTGCAGAGTACGTCGTTGCCGGCAATTCAGAGCAAACTAAGAATTATCACGGGAAACGAGCCTGTAGCAACCGTAGTGGATGGAAAATGCAAAATAAATCCTACAAGGAACTGAGCTAAATTACTAATAAACAAATGAACGTAGATATGCAAAATGGAACCTACCCACAAAGTAATTTATTTTGAGGTAATCATACACAGGAGAAGAAGGTCCAAAATATATGTCCTAGAAAAATGACAAGCATTAAGGGCGCTACTATCTGAGCGTCAGAGGCTCAAAGGAGACATAAGGGCGACCTTAAACGCGCATCAAATGCCGCATCGCCTCAAAGAGTCAAGCCAAGAAATAGTCTGCAAGCTTCCCGCCGAACCGTTATTGGTGGCAAGTCTGTAGCAAAGGTCAGTGGACATTGCAATCTGAGTTTCACCCACATCCTGTTAGTACATTTTGAAGTTACGGCAGTCTGAAAAGGTAGTTTTTAGCCATGTAGGAGGGCCTAGAAACAGTGTTTTTAATGTTCGTAGTGTCTTAACGATGAGGTTCCGACCTATTCGGAAGTGGGTTTTCTTTTCGTACGTTGGCACAATGGACACACGTGGAATTGTTTCGTAATAAAACCCTGTTTACGAACACACTGCAACGCATTTGAAGCGTGAGGTAGGCGGCCGCCTTAAATCATGCTATTTGAAGAAACATAATAGCCGAGGAAAGGCAGTTAGTACTGAGTTTAGATACATCTAGTGGTGAGCTTGAATCTCTTAGTTCTAGTAAACTGTGGATCGGTTCCTTGTTGCACTACTCAATGCAATTGCAAACTATCCGAATAGGCTAAAACACCAAACAACAAATGCTATAAAACTTAAATACGCAAAGGAAAACAACTAAGGCAACACATAAAATATAGGTTTCAGTGCAAAGGGTATGCCACTACACCATTCTTCTCCATTAGCAAAATAACTTCCAGACCGCTTAAAATGTCTCATGCGACTCTTTAAAGTGTTGGTCGCATTCAGCTAACGAATAAAAAATTTTTTATTTAATTTATTTTTAAATTTACTAGAGGCAGTGCCTCGTCCACGCAAACGTTAACTACCGTGGTTGCATTCTACTTGGGATATTCTTAGGATCTTTCATTGAGTTGGAAAAAGGAGGGAGTAGGGGCAATTGGCGCAGTGGCTAGAGCAATCCAGCAACCCCCCCGCCCTCCCCAACAAGGTGATCCGGTTTCAACTGGCGGGGTCGTTCGTCGGATTTTCGCATGTGGGAATCGTATGAAGTTGTGTGTGATTCAGTGGCGGTTCTTAGATAGTTTGCCAGGGCGTGCACAAGTTGCAGAGAACTGTATAAGGTTGTGCGATAGTTGACGCTACAGCCACTGACACGCTGGTATGTAGATGCCGCTTATTACTGACTGGTCACAAAACAACAAGTAGCCTGTATATTTAGAGGTCATTGGGGGACGGCGGTGCGTTGACACGAGTGTACAGTTTTCGGTAACTTGTGCACTCCCTGCCAACAACCCACGAGCCGCCTGTGGTGTGATTACACCATGTCAGCAACTCGTACAAGTTAAAAATTGTGATAAAATTATAAATGAACATTTTAATTATCAAATTATTATTTTCAAACTATAAACAATCTGATATTGCACATTCTGAAACTTTCCTACATCTACCTTCATTTACAACTTCACAGAGTCTTTGAATTAAGTGGCAGTATGTATTACTAAGGTTAATTCTATTACAGGTTATAAAGATCAATGTTATAAGTTTGGCACAGGGAAAATTTCTGCCACTTGAGCACTGGTATCGCTAATGCACCAAACTGACCAATCACAGAACTTTCCTGAATTTTAAGTTACATTAAGTTGATAATTTAAAAAGCCAAATTGGTTTCTATTCACTTTAAAATTAAATTAAATGACTAATATGATTTCAAAGTTTATTTATATTTAATTTTACTACGGTTTCGTATTTATCTGGTCTCTTAGCGATTGAAGCGAAACTAGTGGCAGAAATTTTCCCTGTGCCAAGCTCTCCCATAAGAAAACATATTTTCTTTCTAACCTGCAGTAGAATTAACCTTAATATTATGTTGTAACATTAAAGCAAATGCAGCTAGAACATGTTTCGATGTAACGTAGCATGTATTGTGTTGTGTTGGCAGGTGAGAGCTCCACGTCTGGGTCCGAAGACGAGGGCGGTAATGGAGTGGATGACCTGACGTGCCGACAGTGCCGCCTCCAGTTTATGAGCGCCGTCGATTGCCTTGAGCACAGCCGCCAGTGCTGCGCTGAGCCGACCTCCGACCCCGAGGAGCTGGCCGCTGCCTCCGCCGACGAAGAAGACGAGGACGACGACTGCGGGGGCAAGCAACTGCGGCGGCGACAGGACGCGGAGAACAACAACGGCGGCGAGGTGGAGGAGATAGAGGAGGGCGGCGACAGTCCGCCGCCCCCGGCGCTCGGCTTTCCCTTCCCGGGCCACGTTACCCTGGAGGCGCTACAGAACACGAAGGTGGCGGTGGCGCAGTTCGCGGCCACGGCCATGGCCAACAACGCGGACAACGCGGCCGCTCTGCAGGAGCTCGCAGTGCTCCAGTCCACGCTATTCACGCTGCAGCATCAGCAGGTGATGCAGCTGTCGCTCATACAGCAGCTGCAGCAGCAGCTACAGATCACACGATCGAAGGAGGGCAGCCCGGTGTCGCCGCCTCCCGCACCCACGCCGGCCGCACCCACGCCGACTCGTTCGCCGGCGCCGCAGGCCAAGGTGTCTCGGCCGCCTTCCCCCGTCAAGACGGAGCATTCGCCTCTGCCGCCTCCGCCCCCGCCTCCGGCCGCCTGCCAGGCGGTGCCGGCCACGCAGTCGCAACCCATGCCGCCGCAGCCGCCCCACTCGTCACCCACCCCCGCCGCCACCACCACCCTTATCGTGCCCAAGCCGCCAACTCCGCCGGTGCCGCCGCCACCGCCCTTCTCCATGTGCTCCATATCGTCGTCCCTTGCTTCGTCCATCATCACCAACTCGGACCCGCCGCCGCTGCCCAACGAGCCCAACACGCTGGAGATGCTGCAGCGGCGGGCGCAAGAGGTGCTGGACAACGCCAGCCAGGGCCTTCTGGCCAACAACCTGGCCGACGAGTTGGCCTTCAGGAAGAGCGGAAAGGGTGGCTCGTTGTCTCCCTACGACGGCAAGAGCGGCGGCCGCAACGAGCCCTTCTTCAAGCATCGTTGCCGCTACTGTGGCAAGGTGTTCGGTAGCGACTCGGCGCTGCAGATCCACATCCGCTCGCACACGGGTGAGCGACCCTTCAAGTGCAATGTGTGCGGTAGTCGGTTCACGACTAAGGGCAATCTCAAGGTCCACTTCCAGCGCCACACGGCCAAATTCCCCCACGTGAAGATGAACCCCAATCCCGTTCCCGAGCACCTCGATAAGTACCACCCGCCGCTCCTTGCCCAGATGCAGCAGAGCGGCGCATCTTCCCCAGGCATGCCGGCACACCACCAGCCTCCACCGCCTCCGCCGCACCACCCCTTCCATCCAGGTGGCTTCCCTCCTGCTGCACTGCCTCTGTACCGACCACCACCGCCTCCGCCCCCACACGACCTCCTGCCTCACCACATACACCCTCCCCCAACCCACCGTCCCCTGGAGCCGCACCAACTGCCGCCTCACTCGCTGTTCGGACACCGCATCGAGCAGGACGTGCCGGAGAACCTGAGCAAGCCGCAGGCGACCAGCTCACCGCTGCCGGCCTCGGAGCGCGTCAAGAAGGAGCCGCCAGATGAGGATGTTGCCACAGTGTCGGCGGCAGCTGTCGCGGAGAGGATGTCGCCGAAGCAGGAGCCCGAGACGGACCAAGAGCAGGAGGAGTTAGACGCGAGCCGGTACTTGTACGACGACGACTGTAGTCTTGACAGCAAGTACAGCAGCGAGGACAGCATGGGCATGCAGGACCAGCCAGAGAACTTGTCGAGCAAGCAAGAGCCACCTACGGCGGGTCAGAGGCTGCCTCCCTCGCTGCCGTTCCCGCACACAGTGTCGCCGCCGGGCAGCACGTCTTCGGGCAGCGGGCACGCGGGCGGGCCTCTCGACCCCGCCAAAGACCCCGCCATATACACGAGCCTGCTGCCGCGACCAGGTAGCAACGACAACTCTTGGGAGAGCCTCATCGAGGTGACTAAGACGAGCGAGACGTCCAAGCTGCAGCAGCTCGTCGACAACATTGAGCACAAGCTGACGGACCCCAACCAGTGCGTGATCTGTCACCGCGTGCTATCGTGCAAGAGCGCGCTGCAGATGCACTACCGCACGCACACGGGCGAGAGGCCGTTCAAGTGCAAGATCTGCGGCCGCGCGTTCACCACCAAGGGCAACCTGAAGACGCACATGGGCGTGCACCGCGCCAAGCCGCCAGTGCGCGTACTGCACCAGTGTCCCGTCTGCCACAAGAAGTTCACGAACGCACTGGTCTTGCAACAGCACATACGGCTGCACACGGGCGAGCCCACGGACCTGACGCCGGAACAGATCCAGGCGGCTGAGATCAAGGACTACCCGCCGCCCGCCGCCTTCCCCTTGCCCAACTCGATGAGTCCGTTCCTAGCGCACGGCTTCCCCGTGCCGCCGGGCATGTCGCCGCTGCCGCCGCACCACCTCGCACTTAAACAGGAGTTCGACGAGCGGCGGGAGCGAGAGCGCGACCTCAAGGACGACTACGGCAAGCACGACTTCCTCGACGACGACAACAGCAACAGCAGCGGCGGCGTCGGCGGTGGCCTGCAGAGCTCCTTCTCCACGTCGCTAGCGGCGCTCGAGAACCAGGTGCGCACTATCACCACCATGGCGTCCGCCTCGGCCTTCCGCCGCTCCCCGGAGGACCTACTGCGTGAGCGCTCCCCCACGCCTATCAACGGCGACAAGTCTCCCGGTGGCAGGCAGCTTACGCCTGCCGCCCCCAGCCCTATGGCAACTGACATGCGCGCGTCGCCATCGCCGCCGCCGCCTACCCAGCACCGTCCGCCGCTCGCGGCCAGCCCCTCGGTCTCCGAGTCCGGCTCCCTGGGGGCGCTGGACCTGACGCCTCGCTCTACCGCCGCGCCGCCCCCACCGCCGCCTCCACCACCCCACGGCATCTTCTCCAGCTTCGGCCTCGTGCCTCCGCCACCGGGGTCGTCGCCGCTCATGACGTCTGCGCTGTCGTCGCTCACCTCGTCCGTGCTCACGTCGACGGCGTTCAGCCCGCTCGGCTTGGCGGTAGGCCCAGCAGGTGAGACGCGCCAGCTGCTGCACCGGCTCCGGAATCCTTCCTCTTACTCCCACCGCCTCTTCCCGCCCCCACACATGCGCTGTTTCAAGGCTGCAGTCAACTGTCTCGCCGTAGACGACCAGTCTCTCCAGATGACCGCAAACAAACTAATAGTCTTCATGCGTATTTTGAAACATCATGGGAATACTTCATAATATTTGCCTTTATGCTGGTTGAATAAGTCAAGAATCCATACCAATGTCTATAATTTGGTGTTTAACTGGAAGAAAATACGTATATAAATTGAAAACAAGTGCTGTAAGATATGCACTTAACTTTTTAAATAGGAAATTTCTTTCTGAAACTAATTCGTCCTACAGGAATAATCGCATGAATTATTTTGTAATATAATTTTTACAAATAATAATCAAAACGTCACACACAACAAGCAGCTAACCTCAGGCTAATTATAATCATGGTTTATTAGGTAAGAATTCTGAATCTACACAAATTATCTTCCATGGACATTACTTTCAGGTTTTTCGCCATTTAGTAGTTGCCCACAATTAATTTTTTGATCAGTAATTTTTACAGCAAAACAGGTAGAATTCCGCAGACAGTGCTACATTATTTTGTATGTACTCCAGCTACAAATTCAGCCGAAATTGTATTAAATGTAGTCACAGAGAACCGATGTTATCACTAATCATAAAATATTTTAAGAGACAGTTTTTTGATGTGATGTGAAAAAGCAAGACTGACTGCAGCCTTGTTAATGTGTTCCTTCACTCTGTTCAGACATCCTCTCATCCACTAGACTTCCTGCCCGACGTGAATGCTAAATTGTAGGTTGATAGTGTCATCCCGTAGCGTAAGTTACTAATAGTTTCACTGGCTCACTTCCAGATAGCGCCGCACTTTGCTCTGTTTAGCTCCCGGCTTGAGAACGTGATTCATGAGTCGAGGTCGTGCAGTTCACGTAAAAATACTGATTACTGTCGCGCTCGCTTGCTGGACGTGAGCCAGCGAAAATTTCTGCTTTGTCGTTTGATGCTGGAATCACATCGCACCGACACGATACCTGTACACGACACAGAAAAAACACTACAACTATAATTTTGACGTGACAAGTTTGCTTTTACAGAACAACATTTAAGCACGCTGCAATGAAAGTTAGTTTCCTTGGAACCATCTAGAAGGAACTCCTTTAAGAGGACTGTGTACTTAGCCGTTGGACGGTGTTGTGGCACGTCACGCGAATACTTTTTTACGCGAAACCGCCGAACTTATTCCTAATGTTGTTATTTACGAAAAGAACACCCACTTGAATCTACGTATACCACTTTTGAAAATTCAGGATGCTTGTTAGTAACATGATTTTTGGCCCCCTGGAAATGGCTAAAAACGGATTTTTCAAAGTGTCGTAACTCTGAAAATACGACCTGAATTGGTAAATTGCGAAATGAGGTGCGTGCATTGGTCTTTACTTCATACTTTGCAAAAATAAAATTACAGGGTCATCGCTTAAAGTCCCACAGGAAAAAGAGTTCTAGGGAAACATTGCACGCCAGTTTAGCACTGCGAATAGAGGCCATGTGCCTATCGTCGAGAGTGGTGTTCTGGCTCTTATCACTCCGCTGTTACCGCGCGTCAAACACGGACATTTCAGACCAGTACACAGTACTCTTAAGGCGACTGCCTACCACGCGCTTAAAATGCTTTGCATGGTGTCCGTAAACAGAACTTTTCCACATGTACCCATTGTGCCAACGTACAAAAAGAAAACACTCTTCGGGCAAGGTCGGAAGGTCATTGTTAAAATACCATGTTCGTTACAAACACGGTTTCTAAGCCCTCCAACATAGCTATAAACGGCTTTTTCAGACTACCGTTCTTCAAAATGTAATTACCAGATGAATGTGAAACTCAGACTGAGATGTGCGCTGTACTTTGATACAGATTTTTCACAAATAAAATTATACGTTCACTGCTTACAATCCCATAGTAAATACGGTTCGACGGGAACCTAGCTAGTTCAGTACTTGGCTCGTTGAGGCGACGTGGCATTTGATGCGCGCTCCAAGGTTGACCTTACTGTTCCGTTGCTTTTGAGCCTCTAACGCGCAGGTAGGCGACGCCCTTAAATAATCCACTTTGGAAATAAGTTGACAGTAGATAATTTTTTTTTGTTTCAAGTTGAGGTTACAATAAGTTTCTTCAACTTGCAAAGTTGCCGGAGAATGTAAATAAACACTACGGTGTAGATATAATTTGAATGAGTAAAAAAAAAAAAAAAAAAAAAAAAAAAAAAAAAAAAAAAAAAAAAAAAAAAAAAAAAAAAAAAAAAAAAAAAAAAAAAAAAAAAAAAAAAAAAAAAAAAAAAAAAAAAAAAAAAAAAAAAAAAAAAAAAAAAAAAAAAAAAAACATATATATACTGACGCAAGTTTCCGCCGAAGTTAATAAACGGTCCACTTGCGTGGCTGTTTATCTGTGTTAAACAACTTACCTTTTTTTGTCGAAACTGTTATACGTGTTTACAATGCAAGAGCAGCATTTCTGCGAGAGAGAGAGAGAGAAACACATTTCAGAGAAGTTCTAGAGACAAATCAAAACATCGCGAGCATTGGCAGAGTAGGCCTACTATGCCTAGCCCTCTAACCTGGTTAAAAACACCTTTTTCGCACAGATTTGACACAATATTTACTGTTCAGCTACATGTGAAACTAATGTACGATTCTCTACTGCGCTTAGGTACAGGCATTTCTCCAGTTAAGTGATAGGGTCACCACTTTACGTATAGTTCTGTTTCATCGATAAAATGGAAATATTGCACTCCAGTTCAGCGCCTTGCACGTAGGAACGATGGGGTAGTGGACGTACACGTTACTGTAACCATTAACTTCTGTGCCTTCAAAATAAAGCCACAAATTTAAATAAAAAAATTTGCAAATTCCCGAATATTTTTTTAATGCAAAAAAAATTTCAAACCGGTTTTCATACATATCTTGACGTAACCCGTGACACTATTTTTCGGTGTGAATAATTTCATTCCGGTAAGTCAGTTTGTTCTCCATTCTAGAATTAAACCGTCATACGTAAATTAAGACTTTTGACATACCATTATATAACAACTATGAAAGCTATAACTATTCCATTGCAGTGAAAACAGTCGTGTTGTATGTCTACAAAACAAACCACATCTCGTACAAATATAAAATTTTTTAAAACAATTAAAATTTTCGGTGAACTGCCCCGTTAAGGCTTTTCAAATAGCAAAAAATTTTCTTCTAAATTTAATTTTTTTTTTTTTAGAGGGGGGTCTTTTTAAGAAATCACATTAAAGGAAATTATATAACATCACGAAACAACTGGATAATAATTTTTATATGTTTCTGAAATATAATTATGAACATACTGTGCAATCAACGAGTATATCAACACATTAATAAATCACAGAGGTATGCATTGACTCCAGTCTTTTATGAACGCACAGCAACTCCAGGAAGATATTTATGTCGAATCGGACAATTCTTTCCCTCTAAGTCAGTGTTTAATGTTTGGCTACTTTAACTTCAATAAAATTTAAAATATAACTACACGCGGATCACTTAATGAATTAGCGTGAATTTTCTTTATCGTATACTGGCGTCTATAATATACATTGTAAAATGCACGTCAACTATTGTACAATCAATATTACAAAGTATATAGCAATTTAAATTTTCACATTTACCATCCTATTTGTTAAAATTATGTTGCTCCTTTTTTACACATTTTGCATTTGTACTTGATAAAATATCACCAGCAGGAAAATTTGGGTCTCTTTTTTGTGGGATTTTTATTTCACACGCGACAGCATTAAGAGTGGGAAAATAAAGTCCCATTTTAAATTGTGAACTTTAAATTGTCAGTATTATTTCTTCATTCAGAGCTGCAACATTCGGAACAAAAAAAATCCTGAAAAAATGTCTCAAATGTCTCAGGCCCCCCCCCCCCCCCCAGTTTCGGACCACTTGAACACACTTTAACATACAATAATGTACTTCAGGTCTTTGAATGTATACAACTGCAAGGTTACTTCCTCTGCGGTGCGTCACGACACGACATAAATAAGTATACGTATTTTCTAATCCAAATCCGGACAATATTCGCCGTGTTGATGTCAAGCGTGTATTGTTTTAGGTCGGCTGTTCAGTTCCGCGAAACGTCGTACAGTGCTGTCGGGCCTACGTGATTCCAGCATTAATGTCTGCTCTCAGCACCTTATAGTTCCGTACGTCATACAAAGTGTATACTTCGATACTTGACGTGTGCTGAAGTATGCCTTCGCCTACATCTTCATATATTGTTCACCGCTCAAAGTGATTTTTTTTTAATTAATGAAAATTTTACTTGATGTTTTTTCCTTAAAAATTCATTATACCCATTTATTACGCAACAATATTTTAACTGAAAAGAGAAGTAGCTAAAAACATTTGGTCATGTTAATGTACAACTAATTTGTAGCGCCGTATATCTTGCCCGAGAAACACCTTCAAAATATTACAGGTTTATCATATTTTAATTTATACGGTATTTAAGTTCAGTACATTACTTCAGAAATATTGGCATCCGAAAAAACTAAAATGTTTGAAATAATAATTTTTATTAAATCGCTAAGGGATAAACTTAACAATTATTTAGCTGCTTTTATTGCCTGTACCTAAGATTTTAATGGATGTTTCCTATAAAGGGCAATGATGCACGTATAACTTACATTTGCAAACTTCTCAGAACTACTTAACTTCAAAAAGCGTCAGAACTACTTAACTCCAAAAGGCTTACAGATATTTTTGGCTTACCTTTTCTTCAAATAATCATCTACAATATCATAATCGTTGTTACATTTTTTTTCCTATTCGTTTGCTTGTAGGATAAAAATAACCAATAGTCTACCTATCTTATTTCCCATCTTCAAGACAGTTTCAGAGAATAAAAAAAGTACACATTGAAAATTGCGTAGGAAGGAATTGTTCCGAGCTTAGAAAAAAATCGAATACACCGTCAGCAATGCTTTTCGTGATAAGTGTTAGGTAAATATATTTTAACGCATCAGGTCCTTCAATATTTTGAAAACATTATGTATAACCTTTAAAAGAAAACGTTACGACGGCGAAGTACATAAGGCACTTTTTTAGCCTGCAATTGTGCGTGACTGAATCCCGTGTAAGCAGTGACTGTAAATCTGGATAGCAAAACATTTAACGAGAACATTAAAAATGTTCAGCACCAACAGTATAATACGCGACATACATAGCGGAAAAATAAACATGACGTACAACTTTAATTCGTTAATTTCATTATTTAGTCAGTATAATTTCTACTAATAAATCTGTTATTTTAAAATCTGCTGTCTCATTCTGTACCCAAAATGTAATTGCGTATCAGCAATTTCACATGATCTTATAGAATGAAATGAAGGAAAGAATATATATCATTAACAGTTACATACACTATTTGTTTTACTTATATATTTTCATTCTAAAATCAGAGATTCCACTGATGTAAAGTGCTCCTAGTCACATAACTACAGTTTCAAACAAATCCACGACTTGTTATAATATGAACAAACACGATATAAACAAATTATTAATCATTGTCATCTAATAATCGGCTGTACAGACAACATTCATATGTATCAGTAGGGTACAAATATTATGAAAAGCATTAATTTAAAAATAATGTCATGTAATTTTTCCCTTGTTTTGCGGAGGTTAGCGGTATTTGGCTGTCTTGTGGCAGTGTTCAATTTTTAATAGATCGATGGCAACTAAAAATGTGGCAATTTTTCCAGTGAGGCCCGGCAACACAACGTGCAACATTTGTTTCAAGACATTTGCTTGCAACTCTGCCCTGGAAATACACTACAGGAGCCATACCAAAGAACGACCCTTCAAGTGCACCGTTTGCGACAGAGGGTTCTCCACAAAGGTAAGACCTTACCTCCCTGGACTATTCTATCTACTTTGCCTACTGTCCTATATTTTTTTAATGTAGATGTACATACTTGTTTCAAAATGTCTGCATAGTTTATGAGTATCGTAATGTGGAGTTGCTTTGCCCAGTTTGGAGGAAACTGTACAACAATTTTTTTTTAAAGTAAAGGTTAAAAGCATATTAAATTTATGGAGATTTCACAATTCACAACTTCGATAGTAAACCATACTTTTAGAGTGAAGAGTACCTCGGAATGTTAGTTTGAAATGTAATTGTGTGGTACAAAATTACTGAAAGTGGCGGGAAAGCTTAAGTAAGCATTACGATTCTTAAGTCTTCTTTTCTGAGAACATATATTTTTATTTCATCATAGGTAATCTTAACGTACATTCAACATTTGCGTAACGTTGTTTTGGATAGCTCCTTAGCATTATTTCCCTTTTTCTCTTTTAACGAAAAGAATGAAAAACTTATTTTTATTTGAAAGAGGGAAGAAAAATAAACATGTAAAATAGGTGACAGTTGTGATGTTCTAGAAATTAAACATTTTATATTGACCCACAGACTATCTTACTTAATAATTTGATTCTTAAGTATAGAAAGCGCCCGAAAAACCAGACACGTGTCCTGAGAATTTAGCTACCCACATTTACTGCACAGTCATTTTTTTCAACTCTGTTCTGTCATGTCATAACCATAGTTAAGTCACGATTGCACAGCATGTCACATAAATTTGTATTCCATAGTAACGCATCATTGATGCATTTGTCTCGCAAACTTTGAACAGTACGTGCATATTCTTCTTGAGAAATTAAATCGTGGATGCTCTTATGTTCCACTGTATAGAAATATTTTTTCATGCGGAATTTTTTTTTATTGTGGCACATGCTCATAGGTTAATAGGAGGTAGTGTGATTTAGAGGGAGAGTGAGACTTTCAAACCGAACTTATTCGAAAAGTCAAGATGCGAAGATGCTGACTGCTTAATCGACTGTGAGCTTACATACTTAGCAGTTAATACTGGTTGGCTGGGTTAGAACTGTAGCTGTAACAAATAGTGTGCAGTGGAGAAGAAGTTGAGGAAGAAAGGGATGGAACGAGAAGGGAGGCTGTTATTCTTGGTACAATAGCATCTCAAGTGGGGAAAGGAGTCGGTTGAAGATCATGACAAGGATTTGTTCCGTCTGAAATTAGCTGCTGGAAAGCGACCAAAAATAAAGTGGCATCACATTTTATTTCGTCGTTGAGTTAGTTCACGTCTCTTCAACGCCCGAGTGTCGTCGCAGCCCTTATGTATCTTGTGAATGATTTGTGTGCATGGAATTCCCCATCTGTTTATTTTGATGTTTGATGTTGCATACCTTTAACATGTTACGTGACACGTTTATCATTACCAACTTCTATTGTTTCTTTTCACACAGCATGGTTTGGAGCATTTTGATTTGGATCTGTGGTGGCATATATTGGTTCAACACAAGTTTTAAATAAACTGATTATGTTGGAGTAACTATTTTGATAGTTCTTACCTTAAAAATTCAATTGGTTAACAATTCTGCAGTCAATTATGCTTTGTTGTGTAAGAAATTAGTAGGAGTTGATTTTGATGTGTCAGTTAAAAATCTCACTATAACAAAACTATAGTTACAGGGCTGTATTTAAAAATATCTAATGATCAGCAACTCGTCCTGACAATTTTTGCTGAGAGTACTATACGTTTGAAAATTTTGGTGTTCACATTTTACTGAACATTACTGGGATAGTTAAGTTCGACCACTTTGTTGTGCAGATGAAATTAGTATTATTTTTTCTCTGTTTGATGAATACTTGTTTTCTTTGTGCTGTGATTGAATTTATGTTGTCTTTGCACAAATACGATTGAGGTACATTTGTTCTGACTCTGGAATTAAAATTTCCTGTTGTCAAACTTCTAAAACTCTCTGATTAGAGAAACTTGCTCTTACTGAAAATCTGTGCCTTGGCTTCCATGTACATGTCAGTGAAAGAAACTGTGATTTTGGATTAATTTCAGGGCTATACAGATCCACTTGATGCCCAACCAAACCATGCTTGTATGTGTGACCACTGGGGTCAGTGGCGTATCCAGCAGGGATTCGGTGGGGGCCGGGATATTCAAACGACACAACCCAAGCCTAAAAGACCGAGAAAACGCAATGAGGAGAGTAGGAAACAAAATGGCGGCTCAAAGAAGTACACGGCTAGAATACCCCCGCTCCCTCTGCTAGGCAGCGCTGGATACGCCTCTGACTGGAACCCTTTGTTGGTAAGGGGATTGCTTTATACATTCGCTTGCATTGTTTGTCTCACCTTGCACTACCTTAGTGTTAGTCTGAGAGCGCAGTTTGCAGTGCAACATTTGTTTCCATAGTAAACATTCACTTAATCTCAAGATCAATCATTTATGTTCTGAACTTATTTTGTACGGGCTAGTCAAGTTAAAGTGAAAATTTTTCAAGGTATTCACAGCGACATATTATAAATGTGTGCATGTGTGTATATGAATGTATATATACGCACAAACATATACATACATAAATAAATATATATATATAAATATATATATATATATATACATACACACACCGGGAAGATGCAACATGCATATACATATACACACACCGGGAAGATGCAGCATGCATATACATATACACACACCGGGAAGATGCAACAATATTAAGGAATTTGGAATTTTAAGGCCATAATGTTTTAATAAAAATGTCAAAAATTTTACGGTGGTATAATACATTCGTTGGTCATTTGTATAAGTCAGTAATGAGCTTCAAGTTTTATAAAAGAAAAATTTTAATAATAATTAAAAAAACGTAAAAAAAAATCCTGTGTGAGGGGCAGGCTGGCAGGTTCCCTGAGTGTGTACATTATGGATTTACCTAAGAAATTGTACAAAAACAATTGTTGATAACACTTTCACAGCTGTGTTGGAGAATAAAAAACATGTGTTGCAGCTAGCTCGCTCTCAGAACTTAGAAATAAATTCCTTTGGCGACTTGGCACGTGGGAAATGTTGTTTAAGTAATGTAAGTTTATTCACTAGTAATAGTTGCACAGTAGCTGACAGCACAGCATCGCTTAGCAACTGTAACTGCATGGTTTAACAGCTGCTTGGCTGCCAAGAGTTCTGCGAATGCTTGGCACCATGGTCCTGCTTGCATTTTTGTATCTCTAAGTCGGGTCGTCAACATGCTTACATAACAAGATGTATGTAGTACTTATGTTTGTGGAGCACCTCCTAATAAAGTACTCCTGTAGTGAAGATAAAACAACCCAGGAACTATTACGAAGCTCGAATATAAAATAATGTACATATATCCTACCTTTTTATTTGGATAAAACTATTTCGACAATCTCTTGAGAACTTTAAGCCATCAGAAAATCCTCAAGTAAACTATCATCGTATTCCGTCGTATCTGGTCTAGGATGAAACTATTTATAAGGTAGGGCTTAACAAGGTGATTTCTAATTACTGGTTTTGTGTATTATTAGATTGTTTAGAAACAAATATTTAAAAAGATTTACTATCGCGCTCCAGTAAAATACATTACCTTGATATAAACTCAGAAATTCATAGCATCTTACCAATATTAATGACGCAATAAGTCCTATACTATTTTAAAATTATTAATGTGTTCTCACATTTTCTTTGTCATCAGGTAACACGTATGCATTGGCGACTAATACCGAATACGCTTGCATAATATTCAAGCGCTATAATAAATAAAATTTTTTAGCAATTTCAATGACAATATTGTAATGATTTATTAATAAGTTCAATGCGAAGAGTGACGCTAATATACAAACAGTAGAAGGACGAGAATATACAGTGCAGTGGAGTCTAACCAGCAGTACAAATACGTGAAGTGAAGAGATTTTGTTCAGCGCTCTTTAGCGCAGGTGAAGGCTGATATGGAATGAGTATGGAGCGACGCCGGTGGAAATGGGATATCCCCTAGAAAAACTGCTGACCGACGACATCGTGTTACACGATTCTAACCAGCAAAATCTGAGTCGAACCAAGATCGCCTATCTACTGCGCCAACCGCACCTCCTGACAGGACAATGAACTCGTTAAGTTATTGACGAACGTAGCAAATTGAACATTTGTGAAGCATTTGCAAATATTAACAGATTGAAGTTTTTCTATAGGCCTATAATATATAAACTACTTTAATAGTAAACATGTTAACACCGAAGAAACCGCTATCAAATAGTTTTGATAAAATATATTGATTTTATTCAAGGTAACTTACGAAGCTTGAAGTACAAAGAGTATTCAGTAATTTAAATATCTGCCAAACACCCACACACTTTCAGATACTGAATATAATGTAGGTATTTTCAAGAAGTAACTTGTTTCCTGAACATTAAAACCTGGTTTATTTTATTTCTCACTCAATATGCATATATGTATAAAAGCATCTTGCGTAAAGGGTCAAAATACGTAATTAACTGAGATTTTGTGTTGAAGTTCATTGTCAAACACTGTGGTGTAGTTTTTTAATGGGGTTGAATCCCAGAAGTGCGTAACACGTTCCATAAAAGCCTTGGTGGAATTACACGAAGTGTGTTGCTAGCAAATAAAAATTAGTAGCTATAGTAGTTATACTGATAAATGGTATACACCGCTGATGTTGCTGGTCATACACAAAATCAGCTTTTTTCAAATACTTGTTCAGTTTAAGTCGTGTTTTCAGTTGTCACTCGTAGAAGAGGAATGCTTCTCCGAATACGCATTTGTCTCACGCCTTTACTTATTTTTGTTATCGCAGGTAACACCGTTAGATAATATGTGGTCCACATATAATTTTATGTATAGTCGGAAAATTAATCATGCCTATTTTAATATCATTCGAAAAATTGATTCATTGGCTATCGCAATTTCGTATTTTTATATTTCTGATTTTCACTGTCCGACATCAATGACGGCAATCCATAAAGCAAGGTGATTTAATTTCGAGTAGGTTGTCTACGACCACACACACTGATCGTGCGACGTGGTTAAATTATAAGAATAGTTTTTTCACTCAGACAAATGGAGTGGCTGTCATTCAAACAGAGTTGCCAACTTTTTCAGATTTACTGAAAGGAACATTTCCGGTACCTTGACTCACAAAATTTGACCTTTAGTGAAATAATCAAGCAAAACTAATATCTATAGCAAATATAATTTAACATATCTCCTGCAAAGTAAAAAAAAAAAAAAAAATCAGCACACACCTAGTTTACATAATTTCGGAACATACCTATATGACAGCAAAATATATTATTTGCATGTATGTAGAAAAGTTATGTTTGGTATTTTTTGGCTTCAAGTATTAATTTTTTAAAATTCTGACACCGTTCATTTATTTTTGTTTCTAAAATTTTTGAAATACGGAAAATATGCCGACCCGTCTAATGTTTGTACGGGACAAGTCACTTAGAACTAGGATAAGGAAATCCCTTACAAAACGGGAATGTTGGCAACCCTACTTTTACAGTGTGTTAGAAGAGAGGTACTCAGTAACCAGGAAGTATAGTCCAAACTCCCATGTTGAACAACGAGAACCTTATTTTGGCCGAAGACGCCCGAAGTAGGCTGCAGCTCAGTCCTCCATAATACCAACGTCAGAACACGCAATTTGATTATGAGACGTTTCAGAATTGTCATGTTCATAATACAATTTTACGTATTGCAGTTAACATTTGAATATACTAAATAAAAATACATATTCGTTGACGTGCGTTAGAATATGTGCATAATTTTAGTTCGTTGTTGTTCATTGTAAATATATTTTTTTTCGTTTCATAAGATGGACTTCGGAGGAAGGTAGTTTCGGCAATCTTCGGTAAAGGATTTTTTTCCTATCCCAGTAATGGTTGTGTACGTCTGCGCAGGGGAACATGAAGCAGCACATGCTCACCCACAAGATTCGGGACATGCCGTCTCACCTGTTCGAGCCGAACAAGCCCGGACCGCCGCCCCCGCCGCCTCCGTCACTGTCGATGGGCGATGACTCTAGTAGCGTCATCGACGACGTGGCGAGGCAGGCGCCGCCCCCGCCTCCGCCCCCGCACCACGACAAGCCCGACCTCGGCATCAAGCGGTCGCCGCCCGAGGGCGAAGGAGGCCTGCCCGTACCGAAGCGACAGCCAGGTGAGTTACACAATGCTACACTAGGTTCGCCGCCGCTGCTCCTGATGCTTCTTAGAATGCAACCCGCAGCTCAACATGATGTCCGACCCCGCTCGGGTATGCTTGGATACGCATTTAGCCCGTTCCTAGCCTAGAAGTGCAGAAGCTGTAAGAAGGACGATACAACACACCCATCACGCCACTACCCAGAAGCGGTTTTAAGGGAGGGAGTCCCTTCAGCCCGGTAGTCCCCCCCCCTCCAATCGTGTTCAACATTATGTAGCCAAAGAACGTCCAGTCTCCTCAAGGAAACTGAAGTTTTGTTCTATGATGACCCTAGTACATTTAATGTGTCCTACTTGTCTGTATGTTATCTTTAATGTTTTTTAACTGTAAGCAAGCACACTTTTGAGATGGCTGGTATTATTTTACAATCCATAAAATCACATAAGGACCCCTCCCCCCGAAATATGTTTCTAAATCCGCCATTGCCTTTACCTAGCCTCTAGGCTCAAGTCACTGAACTGACACTATAAGACACTCAGAGGTGATCATATAATTTTATGATGTAATATCAAGGATAAAGATGTATTGTAAACACCTGCGCTAAGCTTTTCATATCCAAAAAAATAAATATAAAAAAAACACTGATTTTTACAATTTTCAGCTGCGTAAAAAACACATTTTAGATACATGGGAGCATGCACATGTGTAACGTTCTTCGAATACAGCAGACACAACTTCCGCACATTGGGCGGTTTTTGTATAATATATTGTATCGGCCGAAGCTCTGCACACCGCACAGCGGCCGAGGCAGGCGGCAACCTTAAGTGAAAGAAAATTTTAGTGTAAAAAAATTCTTAAATTTTTTCATTTGTAAAATTAATGTTCTTTCTGTAGACGCTACTAGTGACTATGGTATCCTTTCATGGAAATACTTTCACACAAAATTAAATGTAATTTGCTATTTACTAATTGTAAAAGCGTAATATAGTGCGTTTTTATATTTACAGCAAGGCTGCTAGAAATAAAGGGTTTTTAATTGATTTTCAGCTATTTTTAAAAATTGCTGATTTTTTTTTTTGTTTATAACTGCTAGAAAATTGCCAGTGACATCTAATATCAGTGATCCATTTGTCTGAGTTTAGTTTACGCTGCTGTATCATCCAGATTTTGACTTTTGACATGCCGTTATGGGAATCCAATGGTAAATATTTTCCAAAGGAAAATAATACAGCAACCAATAAAGACTACAAATTAACATTTTACCGTACAAATATAATACTTATGACTTGAACCGCACCTGGGTAAGCGAATTATGTGCATCCAAAGTATAAATGTGCG
Source organism: Medauroidea extradentata (assembly GCA_003012365.1). NCBI lineage: Eukaryota > Metazoa > Arthropoda > Insecta > Phasmatodea > Phasmatidae > Medauroidea > Medauroidea extradentata. The sequence goes on from PNEQ01063247.1 coordinate 44,793, forward strand.
GAAGCGCTAAGGGTGACTCTAGAAAGCTAATAACGCCTTATCCTAGCCTCTAGTCGCAATTCATTGAGTTGTCTTGCATTCTTCTCGCAGATAGCTTGACTCTAAGAACCATTCAGTAGTTTCCATACCATATTTGGCGCAATGTTTAAAGGTTAAATACGATAAAGGTGTGTACCGTAATTTCCTATACCTTCTTTTAAAGATTCTGTGCCATAGTGTGCATACCTAAAATGACAGCAGAAACATCCATTTTTGCAGTTTTCAGTGCCGTAAACTGGGGCTACTTTGGTTCATTTTGGAGTAACTTTCTCCCACTGAAAGTATTAGTTTTGGAGTCATTTAGTTAATATACTGATAATCAAATTCTGGTGCTTAAAAATACATTTAATACAGTCAGATAAAATTTGAAATGTTCTTCACTCATAAGACATAACAACTGAAATTTTGAGTGTGACAAAGTTACCCCCCAGGGCCGATGTTGCCCCTGTTTACGGAGGCAAGATATTACGCTGTACAAGTCAGCGACGTGGGTACAACTCAACGGTGTGCTGTAACGGTCATTTCCAAACCAAGTATCAACAATTTATTATTGTTTTACGTGAGATAATGAGGAAAATTCAGGCCATACAACTTCAGAACTAATTTTCAGTAATGTTGTATTACAAAAAAGGGTTTGATGTTTAACTTTAAATCTCAGTAACGAATAAATAAATAATGGAATTGAGATGGCACGGATTAATTCATCTTAATATTTTCTCCTACTTTGCACACTAAATAAGTTTTGAGAGCTTTTTTTTTTATTTCCATGTTATCACGAAGCTGTTCAAACGTGTTTCCGACCAAGTCAAACCGACATCATACAAGTTATATGCTCATTTTCGTAGCAGTGATAAAAAATGTTTAAAAACATGAATTTTTAATTGCCCTCATCTCCAAAGACACAATCTGAACGCGTGTAAACTACTATTAAAGTCGGCGTCGAAATTCGTTACACACTGATAATCGAGTTTGATATTAACGCGGCAGGAATGCCTACACGTTAGTTCAGTGCCTTGTACATATTATGGTGCGCTTACTACTGCTCTGTACCGGAAAATTCGTCACTTTATAATTTTACCAAACCCTTTCCAACTCTTACACATTACATTACTTATGATTTCCCACAAACAATATCTTTTTCGGCTTTATAGTTTTCGTATAAGCGCACGAAAAGTAGTGAATTGACCATTTTTGCTTAAAAACATTCGAACGATATTAACGAATGAAATCATTGTAAATTCTTTGGCGCCATATATAGAGGTAATTTTACCCTCACACAGCTGCTTACAGTTACATAAAAGATAATTGAGGAGTGTTTGTGGGAAATTATACAAGAGCCAAATAGTCAGCTTTCCAAGGAATGAAAAAAAGAAGAAAAAACCCATTATAAATAATTTTGTAATTCGAATGCTGTCATTCATTTATTTATTATATGTGTGAAAAAAACTGCTACAGAATTTTTTTTAGAGAAATGTTACTTGAAATGGCACTTGTATCATTCTCCATGTCAACAGTTATGGAATCACACCAAGGGTTTGTTTGAGCTGAAAAACGCATTATTGGCACGTTGATCACTTCCTACGGTATTAGCAAGAAGACATATAATTGTTTCAAATGGAAAACCTCAAACTGTGATTTTCTGGCACTTATATCGTTTCCCACAAACACTCCTCAATTAATGGACGTTTGTATTTATAAGAATACTGGAACATGTCATAGACCTATGCGATGCGTTAGAACTGTAGACGAGGAAACTAAGTAGAGTGCCAACATTATTTTGTACATGAATCCACTATAATTTTTTTAACGACTTGTTTTTGCGTACAGGAAACGTTAGGCATATTGTCTCAACGTGTTTATCTATGAACAATAAAATATAACTAATTCTAAGTCAATAATTGAACGCCTATATTGTTATAAGTTTTGGTGACTGCCTGCATTTTTCTAGTTTCAAGGACATAGTCTCTCACGCTATGTTCGACATTGAATTATTTAGAAAAATTGCATGGTATGTATTTTAATGCATTGTTTGTTGTACTAACTAGCCACAACTACAGAGTAACTAATCGTAATTGTTTACTTAATGCCAGTTTGTTTGCTAATTAACTTGTAGATTTGTTTAACATTTCTAGATACGGATTTGCCAGGTTAAAATGGTTTGGTGATATAACACCTACGTGTAGCAAGTTTTGATCTCCTCAAGTACAGCTAAGCACTCATGCTTCTTTTTTATATTTATCGCTACTTAGAAGGCCTCGTATCACGGTGAGGTGGAACACGCACAATTACTACTCGCACTTTCTATAAGTCAAATGCTATTTGTTTACCTTTAAGCTTGTCGGCAGCAAAAACTATAATGCTTTATTCGTACCGAATGTTGCTCAACAATAATGTTCTGATATAATGCTCGTCTTGTGAAATCTTTTTAGTTTATTGTTTTGAATAATGACTTGTCAGAGTCAAAATTTTACTGCACCTGAACTCACTTGAAGTGAAAAGTAACTCATCGATAAAAATAAGGTGCCATAAGCAGGGGTGACTTTTGGAACACTTTTATGCTACTTTTGTTTTCCATAATTGTCAACTATGAGTAAATATTAAATTAAGCACGTGTACATAATTATTATACAGATTAATCGCAAGTAATTTTTTTTTTATTCAGGGCTACCGTATGTGCGAAAAATAATTTTTCTAGTGTTCCAAATTCACTTCAAGAGTCCAAAGTCACCACTATTACAGTAATTCACAGCGGGTAAAATGCCGCGAGAAACTGATTGAAATTTCTAATATATTCAGCAGAATTATTTGGCAATTTTAGGACAATTTTTAGAGTGGTGATAATTTCATAATTTTTTGTAAATGTCTTAATTTCACTTTTTTTTTTTGTAATTTCTTTGACGAATGATGTTACAGTATTTGTTAAGAATATAATAAAACTTTCGTCACTGAGCGTTATTTGATTTCCGTTTGCTAATTCCTTTTTACGTCTAGTAAGTTCCAAAAATAGAAAATCTTGACTTTGGCGGGTCATTCTGCAAAATATTTATGATACAAACTTTTTCGGACGAAAATATCATCAACTGTAATGTCTACAATTTTCACAGTATTCGGTATAAAAGTACAAAATTATTTTTTTTTTTTTACTGTCTAGCAGCCTTGTCGTACTTTCCCTGAAATACATGGTTTGTCTTATTCTGAAGACGTACATATGACTGAAATTTTTTTTTAAATCAAGTTATGATCAACATGCAGTTCCAATAGTGTGTGCGTGTTAAGGTGTACGTGTGGGTGTTTTTTGCAGGCCTGGCCAAGCACTTGTGTCATGTTTGCAATAAGAACTTCTCATCATCTTCGGCTCTGCAGATTCATATGCGAACTCATACAGGCGACAAACCATTTCGCTGCACTATCTGCCAAAAAGCGTTCACCACAAAGGGCAACTTGAAGGTAACTATTCCCCTCGTTGTACACACTTTCTTCTCTTTCTTATTACATTCATTCACAGTACAATGCACATATGCAATTTGGGAAGATGCATCTGCAGGCCTATGAAAGACATTTGTTTTGGTTCATTTGTATCGTTATGTTACTTATTACCCTGAATAAGTTAATTATTTTGCAACAATTTTGAGTGGAACTCATATTTAAAATAAATTATCAAACTCGTGACAGTAAAACAATAAAAGATAAATAGAAAATGCATAAAATGTTGAATTTTCATACATACATAGGCCTACATATATACATAGATACATACATACATACATACATACATACATACATACATACATGCATGCATATGAACGCATAGTATGAGACATCATTTTCTAAGTAAATTTAGAATGAGAAAATATTATGGTGTCTAGCTTGTAAATATGCAGATCATATGTCTCATTGATGGTGTGATTTTCTAAAGTAAATTTACTTGCTTTAAATTATTTATTCTGATTACCGAAGACAGGAGTGACACTTGACTACTCGATACGCTAGATAACATGATCTCAAACACTCCAGGGTTGAATGTTTGTGAGTAATTTGTTAACAACATGCTTGTTGTATGTCTTTATTAACTTTTTACATAATACCTAAACTTTTAAGTAGTCTGTTTTTTTAACTTATAAGAGAATGAAGTTAACTTAGTAGAACAATATGCTTTAAAAGTAGAATTAACACTTATCTGTCATGTATCCTTAATTCTTTTGTCACCTACTGTCACCAAGAAGTTACAGATTAGTCCCGAATGCACTTTGGTACACTACCTTAATAATAATACGCTGGAAACGGCAGAAATGCGAGGTTTCTCTAGCATTGAGTAACAACAGTATTTTAGAGTAACCTATGTACTCCGAATACGGTCGTAGGAGTACAGGTCTGGACACTCGCCTATCTACCAATGTATTTTGTTTGAGCCCCTGGTTGTTTGGCTGCAGTTCACCAAGTTACCGAGACTGTTGTGCGTATTTGGCGCTGCAATCAGAGCGGTCGGGCTCAAACTTCGCCCACTTTTTTCCGGTGTTTACATTATTTATAAAGTAAATAAAGATTGCTGAAGCCATAATTTAGGATTGTGAGCAAAGGGAGTATTTCATAAATTAATTAAAAAATACGTTTTGATAAAAAGTGAGAGGGAAGTGGGCGGAGTATGAGCCCGACCGCCTTGATAGCAGCGCCAAACACGCACACATTCTCGGTAACATGGCGAACTACAGCCAAACAAACAACAAGAGGGTCAAGCTTCCAGGCGAGTGTCCAGACCTGTTCTTTTACGGCAGTGACTCCCGAGTATTTTCACTGGGCAATGTCATACTCTATGTTGGAGGCATGGCATCACAGATCTGAACACATTGCCTCGTGTGAAATCATGCCTCCAAATATTGAAACGCGGACTTCTGATTGGCTAATCACCTTCATAAGCGAAGAACGGGCCGAGAGTACTCAAGTCCTGTAGTAGTAGCGACCGGACATGCTCTAGCAGCAGCGCAAAGAGTCAGGCTGCCAAATTGCCTTACATGCACACTTGCAGCTCTGCTTCGTAGGTACTGGCAGTGCGTAGAGACGTCCCTCATTTGAATTTGCCAATCAGAATAAGGTTTGCTGCGACACCTCGCGTCTTGATTTGCGGGAAGACGTGCGAGAGTTGTAATTTTCGGTCCCTAGCCCATCCCAGCCACCGCAGTTCAGGGTGTTCAAGTGCGATAAAATCATAAGTTTATATGTTTTATGAAATACGTATTGTTTTGCAGACGATACTTTTGCGTGCAGTTTCTTCTTACAAAACAATTTTAGCTTTCATAGTATTCTCATAAGTGTGCGTCAAAGTCAAAATTAGCTTGTTACGCTGCCATGCAAATAGTTGAAAACGAAGTTGTCTACTTAAGAGGACACTAAAAGTATTAATCTATAACTGTAGGTTTATTGAAGGCAATATGCGAAAATTAAACAATAGCAATCCTAGACAATAGTTTTAGCCAACAACAAAATTGTTTCCGTGTTACGAACTTCTGAGGCACAATTTCTGACGCCGGAACCTCGTGCATTTAACTGCGTAACCAATTAGTAATTCTGGATAAATATTTACTCACAAATTTGGCAAATACCATTATCTAGGATTGTCATTGCGTATTTTATCCATATTGGCTTCGAAAAAAGTGTACAGATCAATCGATGTTTTTAGCGTTTATTTATCTCCCACGCTCTCTTAAGAGCCCGTGTCACTTATTATGTTGAATTTTTCGTAATTCCTTTCTGATTAAAAATACGGCAAGATTTAACTGAAAATATTTCAGTAGGAAAAAAAAACCTAAAATCTAGACTAATATTTTGAATAAAAAAAAACTCAGGAATAAAGAAAAAATTGCAAATTCAACTTTTTTTTTTTTCAATATTAAAATAGTAAGTTAATTAGTTTTCACTATTCGTATGGCAGCAGAGCATGCAAGTTTTGACTTTGACGCACCGTTATGAGAAAACTATGAGAGCTGAGATTGTTTTGTAAGAGAAAAGTGCACTCACAAGTGTCGTCTACAATACTAACAATAGTTCATAAAAATATAAAGTTATGATTGTATAGCACTTGAACAACCTTTAAAACGATAGCTGCAACACACGCCCCAGAGGGAGTGGTACCAAAAGAAGTTGTGTGCGCTGGTGTGCTTACAGGTCCACATGGGCACTCACATGTGGAGCAACGGGGCGTCTCGCAGGGGTCGACGCATGTCGCTCGACCTACCACCGATACCCATGACGCCCAAGGACTCGGAGTTCCTGCAGCGGAGACCGGACCTCTTCTATCCTTACCTGCCGGCGCCCTTCCTCAACGGCATGCAGCAGAAGGTAACACCGCTGAATACGTAGTAACTAGTAGTCCTGAAGTTAGAGGAATCTCCCAGATTTATTGTAGGCTGAGTTGAATGCCAAGCACATATAACGAGCGAATTAATGGTATTGTGGGGTGCTTGACATCTTAGTCATCAGCGCCCACAATTTGTTATAATAAAATAACCGCTAAGCCTTCCATAAGAAGAAAGGACAAAGTAAAAGAAAGGGAAAGGGATACTCCGCAGGAGTCAGTCTCAATAACTGTGTACACACGGTGTATCAGTACAGCGGTTACAAACTTTCAGGGGAGATAAGAGTACACCCAGATGGGAAATCCATAGCAATGCATGGCCGGAAACGCTTTCCTGCGACACAAAACACAAGAAAGAAAGAACACGAACAAGAGGAGAAAACATGTTTACTAATCCTAATACAGCAAAAATACTGGGAAGTCGTTGGCTAGTAATGACGATCGATGGCTATGATCGCGGGAAAACTTGAGTGTTGAGTTTCTCAACACACGTACAACTTACCAGAAGATTACTGGCTCTCGCTTGTACGCGGAGCTGCTGCCCTATTTGACTGAGCCAATAAGAATCCTGTTATTGTAGTATTCGATGCCTATTATTGGTCTACGTTGTGTCAGACTTAAATCACCAAATCATACATGTCACAATAAAGTACCGTGTTTTCAAGGGTATGTTGGCACAAAAAATTTTCGCGATGTACCATCATCTCTAGCTATGACCCATTTTTCTCAGTTTCTTGCTGTATTAAGTATAATACACATGTTTTCTCCTCTTGTTCGTGTCTTTTATTTCTTATGTGTTGTGTTGTCACAACCCCACTAGGAAAGTGTTTCCGACCATGCATTGTTATGTGATTTCCCATCGCCTGGGTGCACTCCATTCTGAAAGTTTGTAACCGCTGTACTGATACACCCTGTACAAAACGCAATAACATATTAAAATAATAGCTCTACGCACTTATCCAAGCACATATACTTTACTGCCACTTCCGTGGTTTAACTCAGATTGTTTTGACACACCTTTGACGACAGCAAGCCAGGAATAAACAAGGAAACACTTCGTTGGGCTATCTCGGGCTACCCGATAGTGTGGTTAGAAGCCAAGGGATAGGCACCCGGGAATTTTATCTCCCATATATGTATCTTCCGTGATTGGATCCCCGTTTATGAAACTTATCTTTCAGGTCTGTGAACCAATAACAAACCTGCAAGAAAACAAAAACCCTCACCGACTCCCGCGCTACCTTGTCAGATGTACATCTAGCCACTGACTGGGGCAACAGCCAATTAACAAGCGGCTGAGGACAGAATGTACATAATATTGCGGAGTCTAACCTGTAAGTCGTTGAACCCGCGAAATTTTCGGGTTCCTACCGAAAAAATTCGTGGCTTCATGGACGTGTAGACTAACCTAAGAATGCTTGGTTACACCAAATACGGTAGACAGCAACTGTTAGTTAGCTGCTCGCTGACATAGTGACACTTCTCTGTTTGGCCAGCGTATAGTTGCTTACTTATTATTGGCTCAGCGCCCTCCAGAAGACGTCAAACAAGTCAAAGACCAATTGCGAAAGTGACATGAAATACACTTGTTTGAAATATAGATTGTGCTCAAAAGAAAACGCGAAATTTCCGGGTCTGTACCAATGTATATTCGATTGTGGCCAGTACATGTTTAGGACTGAGACAGGCTGCTGTCAGATCAATCTACGAAATTCATGTCTCTCTCTAGGTAGGGCAACAAAAATATCACGTGTTCAGTGATCTTAAGAGAGGAGTCCATAGCAAGACTTCATCTGTGAAATCAAGGTTTGCGCGTACACACGTATATCCGTAAATGACAGATCTTGGAATGCGTTCTTTTTTCTTCCAGAAATGATCTTAATTTCGGTTTACCGTGGTTTTCGTAAACCACTCCAGGTGAATTATAAAATGTTTCCTTAGGCAATTATCAGTTTCCTTTGTATTCCTGTTTCTGTGAACCACCATTTCCACCTCGAATGAATTTTATTTCTTCAGCAAATCTCTCTATATATGCCGAAGGGAATAAAGTTTCTTTAACAGCAGCAGGACAACTTCAGTGATTTGAAATGAAATAAACTTAAATAACGGTGGTACTAGTGATAAAGTTTGCCTGCTGCTCCATTGAAGCTATAGAGCTTTTTGTTGTGATTTATTTATTATTTTTCATAGCAAAAAAAACACCACGCTCTTTTTTCACGATTTACCTCTGTAAGAGACATGTGGCAATTTATGAAGACCTTTTAGATGCTTTTCCAATATAATTTTAGTTAAAATATTTTTAAGTACTTGTCTCTGTCGTAAAATGGGGGTAAAGTAGTGTGTCTGTTGTTCAGTTTGTCAGCCGAGTGTGTGGTTTTCATGTTCGACGTTATTTGTTCCCAGCTGAATGAGATCTCCGTGATCCAGAGCGTGAACAGCAGCAACGGCCGAGGTCTCAGCCCGCCCGTCAGCAAGTACGGGTCTCTGCTCAGCTTCGGCGGCTACGGCTCCGACAAGCCGCTCCTCCCGGAGCCGCCGCGGTCGCAGACCAACTCCCCGCTCTCAGACAAGCCACCGTCGTCGATGTCGTCTCCGCCGCCTCTGTCGCTGTCCCTCGGCAGTCACCATGGGTCGCCGCCGTCGCGCGAGTCGGGTGGCGAGGAGCGTAGCATGTGGGACCTACACTACGAGAGGAAGACAGCCGCTGACGAGCCCATGGACGTCACCCACTCGCCCCCGGGCCATGTGAACTCTCACGGCCCTCCACGCGGCGAGGGCCTCGCAGCATAAGGATGTCCTGTCACCTGTCCTCATCGCAAAATGTAGGAATCTTCACTCCGAGAGGAAAGACAGCCGCCGACGAGCCCACGAACGTGTCCCACCTGCCCTCGGACCATGTGAACTCTCACAGTCCTCTGCGCAGCGAGGGTTAACTCCCACTGAGTGCCAACTCCCATGGTCCCCCACACGGCGAGGGCGTCGCCACGTAAGGATATTCTGTCTAGAACGCAGCATGAGGTTCCTCCACGACGAGAGTAAGACAGTCGTGGACGAGACCATGGAAGTCTCCTATTCGTCCCCGGACCATGCGAACTTCCATGGTCCCTCACATGGTGAATGCCTCTCCGCATACAATCCAAGTTGTCTTCAGACACGTCATGTGACGGGATATCGACTGTGTTAACTGTATGGATTGCTGCCGAGCAAAACTAAGCACAATAAAGTACTGCATTTTTTAACTCTGAGGTTAACCGTAAACACGTTAATGTAATTCACTGGCTGGCTTAATGTGCAAAGTGAAAATAAATCGTGTGTCTGGCATCAATTTACATATCTTGTAATATTCTGTAAATTAAGTATTTTTATTTATTGAACATAAATAAATCAGTGTGCTGATTTTAGAACTCTCCTGAATGAGATTTGATCTACTCATAATATTGGTGGTCTCTTTGAAAACTTCATCACAGCACTTTCTGCTGGCTAGCTGATTTGCTGCAGTTGCAATGTTCCTATTTTTAAACTAGTCTTTGTATTATTATCAATATTGATAAGAGTGGCAAATTATAGACACGGACACTCGGCAATTGTATTTAATATTCGACAAAAAATAAAGTGTTAAAATATTTACATTAATTGATGTTGAAGTCTAATTTGGTTAGAGGACTTTATACGAAAACCGCTGAACTGAAGACGGAATATTTGTCAAGAATATATAAAGAAATGTATATTGTAATTATGTGCTGATTGATATGCTGAATGAAGATAGTAATTACGTATAACATGTATAATTGTATTGATTGGTTCTGTAAACTTATTATGTGTGCATATGTTGTTGCTTGGATCGGGCCAGCAATGTTTTGTTAGGGGCTGGGGCAATATGGGGATGCCAGAAGTTCCCATGACTTTGTTTTACTGTGATACTATGCAACCTGTAGGTGAGGATTATGTTGTATGAGAACAATAACAAATAGGATAATTCCAGTACCTACAAATTATGTATGGGACACTACACAATTCTTTAATAAACTGCTGTACTTAAAACTCTTATCAAAATATTATTTGAGTATTAAAGGAACAAACGCCTGATAGTAGAGAAAGTGTGGTGTTTTTAAATGTCGTGACTGTACAAACAGAAGTAAGCCCATCCAAATAACATTTGTTATGTTTGTCCACCAAATGTTCTCGGCCTACAGTTTGTCAGTTATGTTGGGATCTCTTGAACCTTTAGCAGTCTGTACATTTGCTACTGTATTAGATGTTATTTCAATTACATGCAATTTGCTGTTCAGTGGATGTTATTCAGAACAGAAAGAAAACTTGTTGAGTTTTTAATTATAATCTCCTTTTACCTCTGGTATCCTTTCAGACTCCATTTGTACTCAACTGTAATACCGTACTTAAATTTCTTGTAACCATATCAAGAATATACTAAAAATTGTTGCACGTCAAGATAATCGATGATGTCTCTTTGTAATGTATTTTATGATAATGTAATTTTCAAATTAAAGTTGTGTTAACTGATTGCTGTGAAATACATAAGCACTTATGAACTTCACATCATCACTTTACAAACCCTACCTTCTGTGCTTAAATATGTACTTGTACATTGCCTAATACTTACTGCTTAGCAGTTTTTTTTTTAATTATTTGATTGAAGCTACAGTTAAGAGTAAAATCGATTAATTCATGATTTATGAGGACTGTATTTTAAACCCTTATTTCATATAGCATAATCACTGCCAGCATAATGCAGGGAATGTTGCGATCGAATGAAACTCTTATTTTAGAAGCATTGAAAAAAAAAGAAGAAAGCGGTCTGAATGTCTGTAACCTTATTCACTGCTTAGAAATATTACAAGAATTGTTAAATATAACTGAGCAGGTGTGTCAAGCAAATCTTGCAACACAATGTGGATTTATAAACATGTTTATTTAAAAACTAATACGCATAAACAGTTAGTTCTCAGCATTATATTCCTGCAATGAAATTTCTGAAAGCGCAAAAAATATTATATCTATGTTTATTTCTTTAACTGTGTTACAGGCACAGTAGTGGTATTTAGGTACTTTTCCGCAGACATTCAGATCAATCAATCAGTGTTTTAGTTCTAGAAATGCCAGCGAATGTCCTGTACGAGTTGTGAATGGGGTAGCTTAATTTATTTATAGCCAATATGCACACAGCTGCCTCCTCACAGTTTAGAATTAACAATCAATCAAGACGTGGGTACTGACCAACGTTGACACAGTTCATTGGGGAATGCAATCAGTATTTATTCTATTGGTTGTGTAAGTAAGAAACAGTGCCCAGAAGGCGGAGTTCTCTCCCAAACAGCATCCTTAATGACATGACATATAAAATTCTGACTGATACTGAAGAAGAAAGAAGAGTATTTTGGAGTTCCAAAAATATTGTTTGCCACAAAAATCGATAGATACTGTTCCATGTTGCGACTGAGGTGCTCGACTATCCCGTCCGGGTGTATATGTTAGAGGATGGCCGAGTCTTCCTTTTTCCTCTTATCGTTGTCAAGTCTTAAAAATTCCGCCGCTGGTTCTAATGAAGTTATTGTGGCACTCCAAACCTCAAGGAAATATGTTCGACCAGCGCATCAGCCGCCATCCCATAAGCACACTTCCAGTTTCATTCCTCAGAACAAGCATATTCCAATGTGCTCAATATACTTTGGCTGCAGGGCCCAAACCAGACAGTTCCTCCAACTCTAGCCAGTGTTTCTCCACTTAATAATCCAGAATTTGGCATGAAACAGAGTCTTTTTTTTTATCTTTTAATTTTTTTATTACTCCAAAAAGAAGAGTGAGAACAAGTGTACGAGTTAATGATAGCTATTGTTTGTGAGAAAGAGTGTAAGAACGAGTGGGAGCAAGTGTGAGTGTGAGAAAAAGTTGTATAAGCGAGTGTGAGCTAGCGAATGTGTGATCAAGAGTGATGACAAATATCAGAACGAGCGTGAGAGTGAGTTTTTGAGTGTGTGACAATATGAGCGAGAGCGTAAGAGGGTTTGAATATGAGCGTGGGAGCCTGTGAAAGTTAGTGTGAGAGTGAGGACGTGAGCGAGTGTCTGAGCGAGTTTGTGAACGAGTGAGAGAGAGTGTGTTAGCTAGAGTAAGAGCAAACATCTGATCGAGAACGCAACCAAATGTACAAGCTAGTGTAGACGTGAGTGTGATTCTTGTGTGTGAGTGAATTGGAGAGCGCGTGTGAGGACAAGTGTGAGAGAGTGTTATAAAGTGAGAATGAATTTAAGAATAAGTGTGAGGGCCTGTGTTAGATGTTGTGAAAAAGATTGAGATCCAGTGTGAAAGCGAATGTGAGAGCAAGTGAGAAAGCTATTTCTCAAGCGATTTAGCAAGCAAGTGTGTGAACTAGTGTTGCAGCGTATGTGAGAGCTAGTGTGAGAGTGAGCTTGAGAGCGAATGTGATCAAGAGTGTGAGAGCGAATGAGTAAGCAAGTGTGAGAGTATTTGTGAGAGTGAGTGTATGAGCGAGTGTATTAGATAGTATGCAAACGAGCTGGGAGTGAGTGCCGAAAAAAGTGTAAGAGCGAATGTATAAGTGAGGAGAGCAACTGTGTGGGCGAGTGTAATAGATAGTATGCAAACGAGCTGGGAGTGAGTGCCAGAAAAAGTGTAAGAGCGAATGTATAAGTGAGGAGAGCAATTGTGTGGCTGAGTGTGTGAGCGATTGTATGAGCAAGTGCGTATCAGAATAATTGCGAGAGTTAGTTTGAGCGAGTGTGAGAGCTTGGGTGAGTACGAGAGTGAGAGTTGATCTGAGAGAGCGAGAAAGATAGTGGAGAAGTTGGTGTGAGAGCGAGTGTGTGAATAATTGTGAATGCGAGTGTGGGGGCATGTGTGAAAGCGGGTATAAGGGTGAATGTGAGGGCGTATTTTAGAGCAAGTGTGACAGCGTGTGTCAGAACGAGGGCGAGAGAAAGTGTGAGGGCAAATATATGAGTGAGCGTGAGAGGGAGTGTAAGAACTGTTTGAACGAGTGTGAGTGCAAGTGTTGCAGCGAATGTTTGAGCGAGTGTGAGAACGATCGTGTTAACAAAAGTTCGTGACCGAGTGTTTGATAGAGTACAGGAAAGAGTTTGGTATCATGCGTAGAAGCCAATGAAAAACAAAGTGTAGAAATGAATGTGAGAGTGAGCGTGAGAACAAGTGTGAGAGCGATTGCGATAACAAGTGTAAATGCGAGCGTGAGAGGAGTCTGAAAGTTCATGTGAGGACGAGTTTGAGTGAATTTTTGAGCAAGTATAAGAGCGAGCGTGTGAACGAGCGAGTGAACGAGAGTAAGAGTGCGCACGCGTGTGTGAGTAAGTGTAATAACGAATGTATGGCCGAATTTAAGAACAACTGTGCGTACAAGTGTGCGAGTTAGTGGGCGAACAAGTGTGGGATCCATTATTTGAGCGAGTGTGAGAAAGAATGGGAGAGCGAGTGAAAGCGAGTGTATGAGCTATTGTGAGAGCGAGCAAGTGTGAGTTTGAGATCGATTAAGGGTGAGTCTAAGAGCGTTCGTAAGGACTAGTGTGAAAGAGAATGATCAGAGCGAGTATCAGAGCTAACGTGAGAATGTGTGTGAGAGCTCGTATGTTAGCGAGTATATAAAAGAATATGAGAGTGAGAATGTGAGCAGGTGTGAAATTGGGTGTGTTAGTGATTTATTATAGTCGATTATCAATGACAATACATTCAGATAAACTCATGTAGATAATACTTCCGAAACGTTGTTCGTAAGAGAGTATTATTCTAATTTAAAAGATACTATATTGGTAGCAATAACAACAGAATACTATTTCATACAGACACTATACAGAAGTGAATGCAAGAAACAGTCTCATAATGAATACATGCACAGGGTTTGAGCAAATTAACAACCTAAACTCCAGGCGCTCATTCCTCAAGAAAAAGTAAGTAGACATTAAATGTGACACTCAGAAACAAGTGAGTTATGCGCCTTTGAAAAATCGAGGTTAAAAACAGTAATTTGTCTAAACATCAAAAAAGTTTAGGAGTTTAATTTCGATTTTGTGCGTTATGTTTAGTGATATCTCGAGTGACATTGCGATATTAAGGACGTCACCTACCCACGCGTGAGAGGCTCAAAAGCGACGGAGCAGTAAGATCGACCTTGAAGCGCGCATGAAATGCTACGTCGCCTCAACGAGCCAAGCGCTGAACTAGCGTGCAAGGTTCCCGGCGAACGGTTTTTACTATGGAACACTAAGCGGTGACCATATAATTTTATTGGTGGAAAGTCAGCAACTTAGTTCACTGCAGGTGGCAATCTGAGTTTCACAAACATCCGGTAGGTAAATTTTGAAGAATGTAAGTCTGAAAAAGTCGTTCTTAGCCATATTGGAGGGCTTAGAAACATTGTTTTTAAAGAGCGCTACGTCTTAACAATGAGTTTCCGACCTTGTCTGAAGTTTGTTTCCTTTTCGTACGTTGACACAATGGGCACACGTGAAATATTTTCGTAGAAAAAACCTGTTTACGAGCACACTGCAATGCATTTGAAGCATGGGGTAAACGGTCGCCATAAACCTGTAAAAATATTCAGCCTTTAAACCTTCCTCTTTCATGAAAATCATAGGGGTGTCATCATGCTATTGCGTAAAATAGCTTTGCCGTTGCGTATTGTAAACAGTTCATGTTGATTATTCGAGCAGTACATCGGAGGCACCAAAATATTTCCTCTTGTTGGGAGCTTCTAGAATGCACTATTTACCAGAACAATGCACACAACCGTTGCTGTGAAAACAATACAACGCCTGGTATGTAGGCAACAAGTGCTACTTCCGTCAAGGAATAATTAGCTTTGTTTAGGCGGTCTACACCTAGCTGCAACTTTTACAACTTCTACACCCAAACTGCAACATTGCGTTTTTCTTGCCGGAAGTGACGTTCGGGTTATTACAATCAAACCGTTCATGCGGCGGGTGTAACAACAACTTCTACACCCGGGTGCTACACCTTCTACACCGCCTCTGCGAGGTGGAGTAGTTTGGGTGTAGAAGTTGTAAAACAGAATTCGGCGCTATTTTCGAAACATGTTACAAATAGCTGTGTTGTCTTAAGAAGTTGGCTTTCCAGTTTTGAATTAGAACATCTGCAATATAGTAAAAATTGTATTCTGCTTCATCTGGGAGATGTGTAAAATAAAATTTCTATTTGTATTGCTATTTTTAGTAACATTTGTGGGTTATGTTACTACTTGTAATGAATATAGCCTAATTATGATACCAACTCGTAAAACTATTAAAATTAATTTAAGAAATGATATTCCTTCTCCAGTAGAACTACCTGTTGTGTGACGTAACGTATGAAATGAGCTGCTTAAAGGTTATACATTAAGGTTATAGGACCAAAAATTTTATTAAAATTTGTAATTCGATTATAACACTATACAGATTTGTTCAAGTAGGTGCTGGAACGGCACGTTTATCATCGGATTCATCACCTGCATCTGTCTTTGCCTGCATTCAAATATCTCGCAATATTTACAATTTGCTGTCATGTCACTAACACAGAAAGTAAAAAAAAAAAAAAAAAAAAATTTACACTCATCTACTTAGGCGTTCAGGCGGACTTTCTGCACTTCCTACACCTTTGGTCTCTGGCCATCTACACCCACTACACACAACTACACCTTTGGGTGTAGAAGTTGTAAAAGGTACAACCCTCCTAAACAAAGCTAGTGTCTTGTACATCCACCATGCTCTCAGGAAAGTGCAACTTCTGATGCAGTTGTTTGAAAGCTGTCGCGAAATTCATTCAATAAAAAAAAAACTTTGGCTTGGTTCGATAAATTTGCCAGCAATTTTTTTTTTGTTTAGAAAAACTCACTAATTTTAGAAACATGTTTCGCAGGATAGCTTTTCATAGCACTTCGTTTACGTCGCTTAGCAAAAATAAATAAACCGTTTCAAAACTTCTGCGAAACCAAACTGATACCAAAGTTACCGAGTGAAGCCCGAGTTTTTTTAAACTTTACTTGTGTGGACTTTGCGAACAGCTTTTAAACAATTGCATCACATTTTGTAGATTCCTGATTGCACGGCTCACCAACAAGCCAATTCCTCGTCGGAAGTATCACTACTTACCTACATGCCAGGCGTTGTAATGTTTTTACAGCAACAGTTGTTTTTTTTTTTTTTTTGTGGAAAACGGTGCATTCTAGGAGTTAGCAACACGGGGACTTATTTTTGTTACTTGCGATGCACTACACGAGTAAACAACATGAATTGTTCACAAAACTTAACGGCAAAAAAGTTTTATGTAATATTACGGTGGCCGTCGCTGTTATTTCTCATGAAAGAGGAAGGTTGAAGTGCTGGATCGTAAGGAGGTTAAAGATCTCAATGCCACTTATCACTTAACATAACCCATATAATCGTTATTTATCTAAATATTTTAGGGATATTTAAAAAAAATATTTTTTTTTTAAACTCTAATTTTTAAAGGTTCAAATTTCCCGTAACTTCCACTAGTCTTGAAGGTGATCCACATAGCCTAATGTCTGCTTACTGTTTCGTGAGAAATTCACTCCCGGAGTTTGAGCTGTTAATTTCCTTACAGATACACACACACACACACACACTCTCTCTCTCTCTTTATATATATATATATATATATATATATATATATATATATATATATCATGCATACAGGCTAAGTCTACTCCTAACGGCTGTAAACATCCTTTAAAGTGTCGTATAACCAGATGATTTTATTAAGGAACATTGCTGAAATGAACGCTAAATGTCTTGAGTGTTTGGATACCACATTATTGTTACAAGTTTGAGCAAAAACTTTTCATGTGGGCAATTCTCATGATTTCTTTTGGGATAGAGTTATTATAATTAGAAATAAAAGAGTTGAATTAAGTTATTGATTTACTGGCTCACAAAGCTTGCAAAAATACACAAAACAGTAATCAACTATAACTTTCACAACACAATTAATTATACACGCAATTACTACTGTGCCACAGAAACGTTAATTAACGTAGACAATTAAAGCACAAGAATATTTACCATTAATCAAAGACTACAAAACACACAAAAAAAAATTCAGTCATATATCCAATCAACAGTCTCTCAAATAGTGACAGTGTACAACCATAATAGTCCTTAGTGGTGATGAATCGCCGTGTGCTGCGCAGCACCCCGAGCGCACCGCTGTCTTCACTCTTGAGGTCTTCGGTTCGACTCCCGTCGCGCACCTACTCGTCGCCCGTCAGCCCGCCGCAGCAGTCCTCTTGTTTCGTCCAACACTGCTCCGAAGGTAGCCGCCTGCCGCCTCACAGACTCTGACGTCACCAAGATGTCTTCACCAGTCTCTCTCCACAAGCATGACATCTTCCTCTAGCACGACCAATAGCGAACTCTCTCCAAATCTGTTGATTCGGCCCTTATATACTTGGCAGAATTCTGGGGATTCACCACATTACAGGGGTCTAAAAATAGACATTTCACCATGCTTCGGACGTGACTTGAGTCTCGTACGCTGGCCTCATAGGGCCAAGGCACTGTTCGAACAGGTCTCTATGGCGTATATTGTCGGGGTTTACATCATGGGGCAGCCCGGCTGGTGAGTCATAGGCTAGTCCATAAGGTGTTTCGACACAGGCCCCAGCCAGCCCGCCCTCAGAATTACAGCATGCAACAATATTAAAGTACGAGGTGCAACACAGGAAAAAAAGTGGACTCGAATAGCAACACCGTGCATGCAAACTAAGGGGGTGTTACACATGTAATGTAGAAAAAACTGCACATGTTTTAATTGTTAATTCATATGGGAATGTTATCTACGAATCATTTACAAACAAAATAATGTCTTGTGCTTTTACGCTGAATGCAGTCGTTTTCGAGATATGAACTAATATATATTCATATACTGCACGGTAATGTTAGGTACACAGCCAGATATGTGCTGGTGGCACATTTAATGATGACTGAAACAATACAGCCCCTTGTGTTATCCACACTGACGCCAACAAACAGTTGCTGAAATGCCTGTAGGGTCCATGATGGCACTGTCGCCATACTGATCGCCTCCCGTCCTAACACAACAGATTCGATTGCCAACGTGGCCAGCCCACAGATGTTTGCACGTGGAGATCATGTCTGAACAAAGCTCCAAGTCTAGTGTTTACACGGAAAACACCCATGTCCCTTGAGCTTTATTCCCGTTGCTGCTCCATAACCACAGCATTCACCCTTGAACGCTCTGAAGACCTGAACAGTTAATAGCCGAAATGTCAACTCACCTACATCTATAAATGACTGGCTCTAATTCAGGAGGCTGCGGGTTCGAATTCACTCTCTGGCCATCCTTCTTAGTAAAGACAGTCTTTCTCCAATCGCCTCATGTTGCCTATTTTTCGCTCGTCTGTAATGAAAACAGCTCATCAGCAAACCAATTTGAAAATAATTTTACTATACGAAAATCTCTGTGCTAGAGGTTAACGGATGTCAAAATTATTTCCTTATGAAAACGTATCTTTTAATTCGGCTACTGTAAAAATTATAAAATTAACAATTTCCCATTTTTGTAGATTTTGTGGTTTCAAACCCTTATTTTTCTAAAACAGTTTTTAATTTTTTAATCCACAGTTAAGCATACGATCTCACAGTGCTATATAGATAAACGTCCGCTGATTAAATACCTGCTCGGCAAAAAAATCTCATTGAATTCTGATGAGTAGTTCAGATTTTATTGACAATTGAGTATTCCAGTCGTCCACTCGGTATAGTACGTTTTCATGCCCCTTAACTATATTGATCTATAATCCACTTTTGCACTGGAGCTTTTTAAATTTCCCGCCAATGGTGTTTAGTTCTGTCGGCAGCGACTAAGCGCTACTAACAGTGTATTAGACGTCCTACACACTGGTCTAAACAATTTGTTTGGAACAAGTTGTTTCAGACAACTTTGTCGAACAAGTGTTCGATACAGTACGTAATCATCGTCAGACAAAACACGACATTCACGAAACAAAACCAAAATATTTCTAGTTGCCAACATGGCGTCGAGCGAGAAAGATGTGGATTTCGTGATATAGTCGACCCTCTGTCTTCTGTTACTTGAACAAGAGGATAAGAAGAAACGTGAGCTTTGGTGTCACCCAATTAATGAAGACAGAAACATTAGTGCTTTTTTTAAACAGTGAATGTAGATGAGAGAAGTTCTATAATTATACTCGGAGGATGAACCCAAGAACGTTTTATTATTTACTGAGCTTGGTAGAAAGCAAGATCATAAAGCAGAATACAAATTGGAGGAAAAGTATTTATCCTGCAGAACAACTTCTCATGACACTGAGGTTAGTTACTTATGTCTAAGGTTATTACTGCGCATAACATAATTTGTGATTAACAATGTTCCTGTGCACTCAAACAAAAGTTTAAAAAGCTATCTTGACTTCGTAGTATTAATTATACATTTTGCTCTGAAAGTACTTTCTTAATTGAAAATTAAACAATTAATTCACTTAAAATAACATCTTCGAAAAGTATCAATGTCCGTAAATTACTTAATAAAACACAGAAGTCTATATCTTCTCAGTATGTGTTTGGGTGAAATGGCAAGTGACCTCCATACGCAGGGTAATAGTTAGTGGTGGTTGACAAATTTTCATAGCCTGATGCCTGACTGTGGGCTGGTACAGTCACTACAGGCGGAGAGATGGCTTCATGAGATACTGAACGTGAACTATTGGCAGCCGATTTAGGATGAGAGATAATGGGACCATGTGCTACAAGTTGATCATCCTCTTCATCATTCAAGTCATTCAAAATGTTGACAACCTCTGATCTGAAGCACTATTGCCTCTTCCCTGTAAGCCTTGCAATGTCAGGAAGCAATCTCTCAAAAATTGCATAATTGCTGGCTGTTGGTTTTCATTAAAGGCAGCATTCTGCCGACTCTGAAGAAATCCATAAAGTTGTGTTGCCAAAACTCGAGCCGGAGTCTTTTGTGATTTCTTACGTTTGACCTGATTCCAAAGGTACTTCAGCACCCGACATATTACCATCATATTCAAACTCTTCATTGTCCTCTTCTTCAACACCAGTATTGTTTGCACCTCCCTCATCTTCAATGTTGCCTGACATTTTCCTGTACTGTTTAATGAAGTCATTCAAAAACGAGAGACTCGTCAAAAACCCACTTATTCTTTGTACCACCAGCAGAACCGCGTGTATTCTTCTGTATATCTCTAATATATCGTGCGTACTGGTTATGCAGAATTTGCCATTTCACTCTGCACACTGCACCTGGAAAGGAAGGTGACAACTCTTTGGTTTGCAGCATTGGGACAGATAACATTGTCATTCGGTAATAATATATCAGTGGAGTGATTCGCAAAATGCATTTGTCACTGAAACATTAGCCAAAATATATCAAATGAAAATGGGGATAACTTGACTGATTTGTTTATGGAACATTAACAGCATGTAATACACTTCCTGTTACCTTGTAAGAACACAACGTTTAATAATATTGTGTACTATTGTTAAGAAAGGTTACAATAGATCTAATCTTACTTGCCCTATTTTTATGGGAGAGTGGAAGTAGGTGTGTTGGTGTGTGTTGATGTGTGTGTATTTCTTTGCGCATGCATGTGTGTCCATATAGAAAATAAGTGCCGATTTTCTGACAAATGCACTCGTATCATCGAAATAAACACCGAAACAAACATCTGCACTCATTTTCTACACATCCTGTTGGATATCGTTTCCATCCTATTACAATGTACCTCAAGGGGTTTTATTTTTACTGGTATTTGGCAATAGGTGAAAGCTTTTCATACATGTCCTTCAACCAACGTATTGGCGTGTCCACTGTTTCAAATATCATGTATAAAACCTGTGAAGCTATCTGGGACAGTAGTCATCATATTCACACGAAGAAGCCCTCAGAGGATGACTGGAAATCTTCAGCAGATATGTTTGAGAAGTTGCGGAATTTCCCTCATTGTTGTGCTGCGCTTGATGGCAAACACATTAGAATGTACCATCCTCCTCATTCATGGATCACTGTACTATTGTCACAAACATTTCAATTCTATAGTACTACAAGCTGCTATAGATGCAGTGGGAAAGTTCCTTGTGGTAGATTTGTCAAGAACTGTGATAGTTCTGTGTTTCGAAACTCAAGTTTCGGGGAAAAAACCACATGAATAATTTACATTTTCCGAAACCCAGTCCAATTACTGAAGTGAAAGGAAGTTTTCTGTATGTATTAGTTGTTGTAGCCTATTCTCTAATGACTCAGTTAATGAGGCCTTTCCAAAGATCTCGACTTACCCCAGAAAAGACTATCTTTAGTTAAAGATTGTCACGAGCACGACGTCTGGTTGAATGTTCCTTTGGTATGGTGACCATGAACTTCCGTGCTTTAGAGGTGCCTTTCCTGTTGAATCCTGACAAAGTGACTCTAATTACAAAGATAAATATCTTGGCATTCATGAAATCATGAGGAACTTGCAAGTAGAAATTCCTGCAGAAGAAATACATGGAGATGAGGGATTGCGACGAGAAACTAATTGTGGGTACAGAGTTCGAAATCAATTTATGGAATATTTTGTATCGCCAACTGGGAGTTCTTTGTGTCTCTGGCAAGAACAATTAGCAAGAAATATGTAGACATTTTCTTACACAATATTAAGAAATCTATGTTAAGAATGTAAAGTGTTTGTACAGTTAATTCGTTAGTGGTAGTCTTTTTCACCCAAGTAAATTCAGAGCTTTGTAACTCAAAACTCTGAAAAAGTACTATTAGAAAGAAAAGCTGCCAAAACAGACTACCCGACCAGCAAGAATATGCTTTAAAAATTTTTATTAAAGCATTTCAAATATGTTTCAAATATGTTGCAAAACTTATTGCAGCAAAATTATGAGTAGCACAAACCCATTGCAAGCAAAATATTTTTGCTACATTTTATAATGGTTTAAAACCAAAAATTAAGACGAATAAATAAATAAAATAAATAAATTATCTAAGAATTTATTTAACATGTAAAAGAATGTTTCAAGATAATTGCAATAATGTTTTAAATATAACATTTTATAAAGTTTTTTTCGCAGACACTTTCAGGGAACGTTTTACACACATATTAAAATATTATATTGTACAAATAATGCAGATGCAACAATGTAATATTACATTTTTTTAAAATTAAATATTGCTGCTTGGGTAAAAATTGACATGATAGCAACACAAACTAAACAATCAATCATATTAATAATAGTCTACCAATAATACAACCTATTAGAACATTACAATACATTATGGTATGGTTGCAGCTTTATTCTATTATGTATTTTATTAATGTACACTATTTCTATATCAGTGTTACAGCAATGTTTGTGTAAGATATACATTTGAGATGCAATTTCATATGAATATTGAGCCATTGTGAGACATAATTAATTCGTTTAGTTTGTAAACTATTGAAATTATATTTAAATAACTTACACTTGTATTTTGTACATATTACAAATATAGTTACCTGGTACATTCATCTCCTTTCCAGTTGTTTCCCGCATTTTGGTTATTATGTCTATGTTGTGGTGGTTGTTTTCACCAAGATCTTATAGTGCTAGATGAAGCTGTACATAATAATTTAATACATCACTGTCTATTTCATTCTCTTGTGCCATTTTGTACATTTTCAACAAATGACGCAAACATACAGCCACCTCGCGACACTGTCGCGTCTGGACGCGACTGAGTGCATGAAGTGTTTACCGCGCATGCGCCCAGCAAAATGTTCGTCGATCCCCTCCATCGAACGTTGTGCAGCTGGACGTCATCGGACAACTCTCTTACGTTC
This sequence comes from Medauroidea extradentata, assembly GCA_003012365.1. Lineage (NCBI taxonomy): Eukaryota > Metazoa > Arthropoda > Insecta > Phasmatodea > Phasmatidae > Medauroidea > Medauroidea extradentata. Next base: position 68,051 of record PNEQ01063247.1, read on the forward strand.
GACAAACAAAATTCCTGTTCAATGACAATGTTTCGTCCTGTTAGTAAGCAACGATTAAAAATAATGTAGCTTTCTCCGTCGAGCAGTATTTCATGTTTGTCGAACGAAATGTTTTGTTCGAAGTTAGTTTGGTTTCGATCAGTGTGTAGGTGGCCTTAGCAGCAGTGCAGAGAATGCCCTTTCTAAACCTACTTTCTCTTTTCTATGTGGATATTGCATGGAGGTATTAGTCTGTGGAGTGCCATCTGCCGTACATTTCAATGGTAATCGTGTGAAGCCGATCATTTTCGAATATTTTCGATCTGCGCATGCGCAGGACGTTATTTTTCATGAGTCACCATATTTTGGGTGGCAAAATAATAGCAGAAAGCAATGTAATTACGTAATTTTTTACAAAAATCCGCGCAAATTCTCTATTTGAATCGTACACAACTGTTAACAATTGCTTCAGAAATATAAATAAAACCGAATTAGTTCTCGCTGTGTGTATGTACTTTATAAACTTGGTGAATTTAAATAAAAGTTTCTTACCTGTACAAAGATAATCCTCCGCAACAATTGAATCTGTTTGTAAGGCCAAGAGCTGCACAAACTTTCACCATAATGCTTTGTTAACAAAAAACTAAAACATTTTCATTCAACTCAATGCTATGTTTACATGTTTTTGCCACCACTAGCTCTATCCTTGTCTTTAAACGTCGTCTGTTGGCCGGCTTCAAATTTGCTCAAAGGCTTCCACTCCATAGACTAATACCTCCATGGGATGTTGGCCAAAGCTAATCCATAGAGTTATAAAACCTTTTTGTCTATGTGAAACCTTCTTTGTCTGTGATTGAGTCTAACCTGACGCATTTTCAGTGGAAAAAAAGAGAGGGGGTTATAGCATTCATAAACTTGACTATTTATACTTTAAGTTATTTTCCACATTTCAGTAACAATCTTTATGATTTTACTTATTAACAAACAACATGTAAACAACTGCTTGTTTATTGTAGTCTATTCATTTTCACACAATACATGTTTCAATGCCCTACTGCAGGAAAATATGCATAAAAGGTTACACTATCTGAAAACTGAAATCTGATATATTGGAAATATTCTGGTGATTGTCACATGGCTATGGTAATCTAATGTGTCCAAGATGATGAGATAAGTAATGTTTTGTTTGTTAGGTTGATATATTTTGTTTCTTTGTTTTTGTTGATTCTTGTGACAACATCTTTTGTTTCTTATGTTAATGAAATGGTGTATTAAAATAAAAGGCAAGTAAAAAAAAAGATATTTCCAGACAAGTAAACTGTCTTCAATAATTTCCTTCATGGTAGCAGAGCGTGGTTACGATCCGCGGACCTCTGGGTTATGGGCCCAGGAAACGTTGAAGAATATTCATATAATGATAAGATACAGACATTTAATATGGTAAGTGCAGCATGTAAACACATATGCACTATAAATAATTTTAACTGAATGAAAATGGTCCATTTTATTTTAAATTAATTCTATAAGTGCTTAAAGGATTTTATTTGTTAAAAAAAATTAAATACTACTATGGCGAGCTCAAGTGCATTACCTACAGTTGAGAAACTAGATGTCATGAATAATTACAATGACTGAAAATTTGTAATGCAGGATTATTTGATGCATGAAGATTTATGGGAGTGTGTAGTAATAAATAATGGTGATAAAGTTGACACCAAAAAGGGTCAAAAGGTACTTGCGAAAATTTGTTTGACTGTGAAACCAAATTGTTACATACATGTGAGGTCTGCGAAGACTGCAAATGAAGCATGGGAAAATCTCAAAAAGGCATACGAGGGGAAAGGACTTCTGCGAAAGTTAGGACTTTTGAGAACTCTTTTCAATGTTAGGTTATGTAACCATAGGAACATGGAGGACTAGGTTACACAGGTTATGTCAATAGCTCAAAAATTGGCTGACATCAATACATTTGTAGAAGATGAATTCGTGGGTATTATCATGCTCAGTGGGCTGTCATCAGAATATGATCCCACGGTCATGCATAAAGTTCAGGTGCCGCAGTCACATCAGATTTTGTAAAGAACAAGCTGCTCCAAGAGGACATAGAAAATGGGAAGTATATGATGAACAAAGTGTTGAATCAGCATGCATGTCAGGCATTAGAGGTAAGAAATCATCAGGATCAGATTCTCACGGTATAAAGTAATATCAAAGAAAACCACATATGTTCAGATGTTACAGTTATAACGTGACTGGGCACAGGTCATTTGAGTGCCCAAAGGGCCACTAAGTAGAATAAAAAGGCAGGTTAATTCAAATGATCCAGATATTTCACTGTTCACAGCACTCACTGCACAAATAAGTTCAAATGATTGGTTTGTTGTCTCAGGAGCAACAACACACATGACAAGAAGAAAAGACTGGCTGAGAAATTATAGGGATACCACAGACAATGAAATCACTGTAGCAAATAATGATACTCTACAAGGAACAGCTGTGGAAATTTTCTAGGACAGCTAAATAATAATTATGGTACTGTTGCAATTAATAAAGTTGTATAAGTAGCTCAAATCTCTTCCAACCATTTGTCTGTTAATACCATGGTAGGGAAAAGTGCCATTGTTGTTTTTTCTGAACCTGGTTGTGACATGTATCATAAAAAAAGATTTTGAAGTGCAAGGCCAAATTATGGCAACTGCAATGAATGTTAATGGCCTGTACAAACTGAACTTACATTCTGAGTTGGCAAACACATCAGTAGTGAAACCCACACAGAATTTGTGGCATAAGAGATTAACACATCTAGGAAAGCAGGGGCTAATATAGCTCAAAGAAGGAATGGCTACTAGCATAAGCTATTCAGATAATTGTGAGAACTTATGCATTGTATGCATGAAAGGGAAACAGACTAAAAAACCATTCCTGAAATGTGTTGCAAATAGAACTCTAGAGAAATTAGCACTTGTCCACTCAGATGTTCGTGGTCCAATGTCTGAAGAGTCGTTTGGTGGTGCTAGATACTTCCTGACTTTCATCGATGATTTTACACGAAAGACATTTGGATATTTGCTTAAATCGAAGGATGAAGTTAGCGAAAAGTTCAAGGAATTCAAAGCTGCTGTTGAGACTGAAACAGGAATGAAAGTGAAGTGTCTGCGCACTGACAATGGCAAGTAATATGTGAACAATGAGCTGAGACAGTTTCTTATTGACAGCGGTGTCAAGCATCAGACAACAGTTGAGTATACCCCTCAGAAAAATGGTGTGGCAGAAAGGGCAAATCGTACAGTTGTTGAAAAAGTCCGAACTATGCTTGAAGAAGCTGGTTTAGAGAAATGTTACTGGGCTGAGTCAGTCAATACAGCCATATATTTAAAGAACAGGTCACCAACGATGGCAGTGAAAGGTGTCACTCCTGAAGAAGCTGTCAGGATACATAGTAGACGTAAGTCATCTCAGGGTATTTGGTTGTAAAGCATTTGTTGATATCCCGAAACAAAAGCGAAGAAAATGGGACACTAAGAGTAAGGAAATGGTATTAGTTGGTTATTGTGAGCTGACCAAGGGTTACAGGTTTATCGATCCTAAATCACCGACCAGGGTTCAGAAGGTTAGAGATATGCAGTTTGCTGAAAAGGTTTATATTACCAGCAGTAATGTAAATGAAAAATCTGGAGGGGTTACAAATGTTGAATCAGTTCATGCTAATGATGTTAAGCAACGTGAGGTACAGACAGAAGAACGTAGGCAAGAATGATCTGAAGAGACAAGAGCACCTGAAGAAGAACCACAAGAAGTATGTGTTAGACAGAATGAGGAATTTGAGGAAATGAAACTTGAGGGCCAGTCTAACTCAGAGTCTTGATACCTATCCAGTCCAGTTAGAGAACGACAGCGCAAGAAATTCCCTGATCATTTGCTCTATATTGTATCCTGCAGTGAATATGTAAATGATTCTACTACTGTTTTAGAAGCATTGTCAGGCATTGATAAAGAAAAATGGAAACATGCCATACAGGAAGAAAATGACTCGTTAATCGAGAACGAAACATGGGAATTAGTGGAATGTCAAAGTGAAAAAAAAAAAAAAAAAACATAGTGAAGTGTAAATGGGTACCTATTTAAAATCAAAAGGGGAGCAAAGGGTGATTTGCAGAGATACAAAGCCAGGTTGGTGGCTAAAGGATTCACCGAAGAGTATGGTGTAGACTACCACAAAACTTTTGCGCTTGTTGTGAGGCATTCAACTATTAGACTTCCTTTTCATTAGCAGTGGAACTAGATTTGAAAGTGTACCACATAGATGTCACGACTGCTTTCCTTCACAGGGAGTTAGAAGATGAAATTTACATGGAACAGCCGGAAGGTTTAGTAAGCCAGACATAGAGTAGAAGTGTGTGTAAATCAAAGAAGGCAATCTATGGGTTGAAACAAGCATCAAGAATTTGGAATGAACTGATTCAGCAAACTTTACTGGAACTTGGATGGAAGAAATCAGAGCACGAGCCATGTCTTTATCAAAGAAAGAACCAAGACTCAGTTATGATGGTTGCTCTTTATGTTGACGATTGCTTTGTGTTCTGCATTAATGATACTGACAAGTCAAGACTGGTAGAAGAACTTGACAAGACATTTAAAATTAAAGACCTCGGTGAAGAAGAATAATGTCTTGGAATGAGGATTGCCAGAAACATGAATGCTGGAACATTTTAGCTGTTGAATTTTTATCCAGCAGGTCAAAGATATTTAATTAATTTATTTTCATTTTTGGAAAACTTAATTTAAATTACCAAAATATCATACTAAATGAGCCTACAGTAGCCAATTAAGGGTCATGGAAAGGTATAATGTCGAGTGGACGACTGGAATACTCAATCGTCAATAAAAACTGAACTACTCATCCAAATTCTCTAATATTTTTAGCCGAGTAGATATCTTATCAGCGAACGTTTATTTATATAGCACTATGCGGTAGTATGCTTTACTTTCTAGTAAAAAATTAGAAACTGTTTTCAAAAAACTAAGAGTTTGAAACCACAAAATATACAAAAATGGAAAACTATCAGTTTTTTAATTTTTAATATGATAATATCTAGTCCTCCAAAATAATCGAATTTCAAGAATATTCGCGTTTTGAATTGAAAATAATTTTAGTATTCGTCGCGATAGGATCTATCGCCTGTCTAAGCTCCGAGAATTCCGAACCGGTGAAAATCTAACAATGTAATAGTTCGTGTATTTGTAAGAATAATTTATGTCGTAAGTTAATATGCACCAATTTTTGATAACACTTCTCTAAAGGCGTTAAATTATACTAAAATGTTGTAATATGACAACGTTTTCGTACCCCGATGCCCTTTAAGGAGTTCGCCTATATACCATAAAATAGCGCTGCAGTGTGATAGAAATCCGACTTTTCGTTCGCAGCTACTAAATGAACGCCGAACGTGTTCATTTACAGAAAGAAGAATCACTTCAGACGGCGATTGTATCGTATTTTCAAGATATTATGGTTATTATTAACGGGATTTTGGAGCCTCTCACAACAACCAAAAACTGTTTTAAGACTGCCGAAGCTAAAAACCTATTTCCCTGATAGAGACCAACATTGTACATTGTAGTGCCATAGAAAAAACTCGAATTACGAATACATCACATTATAATCGAGGTCTCCGCGTGTAGAGGCGATACTGTTGTTGATTCGCAAACCTGTGCTGTCCTTATCGCGTTCCCACTCCCGATAAATAAACGCTGAAAACATCAATAATTCATTTCTACGCTTTTTTTTTTCTCGAAGCAAATATGGATACATTACTCAGTGGCAATCCTATATAATGGTATCTGCCAACTTATCCAAAATTACTAATTCGTTACGCATTTTCTCTTGCGCCTCAGTTAAATGCATGAGGTTCCGGCGTCAGAGATTGTGCCTCAGAAGTTCGTAACACTGGAAACAATTTTGTTTAAAACGTTGGCTAAAAAAATTGTCTAGGATTACTATTGTTTAGTTTTCGCAAATTGGCTTCAAGAAACCTACAGTTATAGATTAATGCGTTTAGCGTTGACTTATGTACCACGTCCTCTTAAGGGGTATAATTGGGGTGGTGGAGTTTGGGTGGTTGTTTACAGCTGATGTCTTTAGTGCTGATGCGATGAGATAGAAACAATCGTATGTTAAGCAGCGAGCGACTATGTTTTTATAAGTAGTGTGACGGGTGAAAGAAACGTATATATGTCATGCGAGATTAGGCACACCGGAAAGTCTTCTGTCTTTTATATTTAATGAACAAATGGAATTAAATGTCAAACAAGAAGACTAATAGATAAACACAAAAAACAAAACATTCCAGCAGTTGCCACCCTCTGCACCTAACCCCCCATCCTACCCGGACAGAAATTAGGGAGGTAGAATGTATCCATGTCCCACTTAGTTCCGGCGCCCCTGGAGGTTATCAAGAGATTCTTTCTTATCATGTTCTTATAAATAGTTACCGTAAACGGAGGTGCCTTTGGACAGTGGGTGACTTTGGAACATGACAAAAAATATATGGATGGCACCGGTAGCCCTAAATAAAGAAATTTACTTGCGATAAATTCCGAATAATAAAAAGCTACACGATATTCAATTAATAAAGAAATCTTCTAGTTTTGAACAAAGTGACTAATATTTGATGATGGTGCTCCATATATTTTCAGAATTATTACTTAGGCCTATTTCTTTTAAACTGTTTCTACAAAAACATAACATTCAAAAACTTAATCTTCAAATGTGGTTTTAATATTGTAATTAGGCCTAATACTAGGAATGACGTCTTTTTTTAATGAAAACTCAAGCACCGCCTTTTATCATACTTGTCCTGTAATAATTGGAGTAGACGGAATATCCAGGGATTACACTGCCATACAATATTTATGTCTAGTCCCGTGTCATATATGCACACTGATAACTCATCAGTTTTTATGCTGATCCCCCGAATGTGGACAACACCCATTTCAAAAGATCAATTAATTTATAGTACGCGAAAATTTTGTAACCTATCTATCGATTCTAGTCGATTATTGAGTTAGGTTATGCTAGATTTGGTATTGTAACGATATATATCTTTCGTCTATTGAACAATGCGTAAGTCCTTCAGTAGCCGCCGTCGTGGACGGTTCTGTTTTTTGGATCCTGTGTTGGGAATTCGGCACATTACGTGTTTGTGATGTCCTGAAAGTTTCTAGAGTTTGATAGTGTTTTCTGTTAATGGATATTGGTTCTAATTATTGACTCGTTTCGTGTATTGATTGGAGTTATTGGCCGTGGGAGAAAGCTAAAGGCCACTTTTCACGTAAAAAAAAAAAAATTGAACAATGCATTGTTATGTGCATGGCCAAATACGGTATTTGGCATGACTTAAGGTTAATTAATTAACCTTGACATGACTCAGTACAATGAGCACATTGATAAACAGACGTTATATTCCTTATTTACTCATGAGTGGAAGTTCTAGTAGCGTCGCGAGAAATTTTGAGATATATCATCGAATTTTATCTTTTCATGGTTAGCTACACTGGCGTACAATATAAACAAAGCAAGCTGAATTTGGATTGTTGATCTGAAATTATTTGTGCTTTCGTGAATTCTGTCGTTCCTTTTTGTAAATTGATTAATTCAGGTATTTGCCTTTGAAAAGAAAATATTCTATTATGGATGATGAAGCTGAAACATACAAACTGTGGCGCATAAGGAAGACTGTAATGCAGGTAAAAACGTTAAACACAATAGATCATAGAGTTCACACGTGGCTACGTTGAAATGTAAGTTGCATAAAACAAATTTACTTACCAGTTGTCGTTGACAGGCAGTTGGGTTCCGGTCTTGTAGCTCTGCTATTATAGGTTTGTTTTACTCGCGCTTGACCCAGCGTCTCTCGCGTCTCCCTGGAGTTGGTGGAGTTGGAATAATGTTGACCCAGGTCAGAGGGAGTTGTACTCTTAAAGGGCGAAGAAAAAACGCTTTAGTGCGTGCGTGTGTGATGGCCGAACTAGCAGAAGTTATCGGGAATATAAAAGAGAATGAAGAATCATCATGTACGAAATAAATAATTACATTCTACTGTAAATAACACCATTCCTTCATCATCGGCTATAATATTTTCATCATTTTCCAATGTTGTTTGGAATAATAAGTTATTTCTCATTCACATCACAACGAACGTTAACAGATCACG
>PNEQ01063248.1:0-76149 GCA_003012365.1 Medauroidea extradentata
GCCCCAGAGGCCCGCGAGACCGCCCGACGAAAAACACCAAAACTTGAAACTAGCCCGCGTGGGTGCTAGTACATAACCACTCGGAGTCGGCCGGTACCGTAAATTTTACATTTAAAATCCTCCACGTGCAGGACGCAGTGTGGAGGACAGATGACCGGGGCAGTACGGTAAGTAAAAAATTATGAGGTTCCAAAAAAAAACAAAAGTTGAACGGTGACTCGAAACTCGGTTAAGCAAAACGTGTGTATGTGACTTACCCCGGTCAACGCGCCGTAAAAGACTGGCCTAGCCAACATGGCGGTTGAGCCCACGCGCCGGCCACGCCGACGCCTGGGGTCAACTCAGTACTTTATTTAAAACTAAAACATTCACAACCCTTCACAGCATGCCAGAAAAATTTCCATAAAGTATTAAATGAATTTAGAAGCTAAAATAAAGTGTTAATCATATACCTGGGTGTGACGTGGGCGGTGGAGAGAAATTACGTAAACAATAACAAAGATTAGTTAACTTTAAAAACTCGCTGTATGGCCCTGAAAAAAAAAAAGAAACACTAGGGAACCTAAAAAACATTACTTGGCTTTAATTTAAATGTTTTCAGTGTCTCATAAAGAACTTCCCAGAGCGCAGCCAGCAAGGGGGGTGGGGGGAAGGGAGCTCTGGGAAGAGCCAGGCCTAGGCCAGCTGTTTTATTTAGCGTGCAGCGAGTAAACACCCCCCGTAGTCCGTCTCACAGGTGGCTCTCTTTCCCGATCCTGTATGTCACACCTTATGAATAATTTGTTTACTGCTTACTGAAAAACACACACTGATTATTTTATAACCACACTGCACTGGGGGGGCAGAACAGAGGGGTGGTCCAAGGGGGCTCGGGGTGGAAAAAACCTCCGTCCAGCTGCTGCTGCTCGGGCGGACGTGTGTTAGTGTTTGGGCTAGGTGGGCCAGGAGGTACGACGTCACCTCTTTGCACCTTTTTCCGTTCCCGCACCTCAAGTTCCATATATGTATCCTTCTTCTTTGCAACATATTCCAGCCTATCCCATACCATACTATCAAGCAGTATTTATTTTCCTTCACCTCCCAGTAATGAATTTCTACACTATTAATTAAATAATGTGTTTCGTTAATATTTTATTTGTGTTGATTGTAAACCAAAAAGTTCGTTACCTACCTTTTATCCTGTCTCATTGCAGCTACCCTAATATAACAGTACAATTTATCTAAACTGCGTAGTTGTAGTATGCTTTTATTTTTTGTTTTAGTGTGTGCAGCCAAACACTGAGATAGGCATCACAATATGTTGTGGACTGCAGCAATTTAATACATAATTCATGTTGGTGAGTGTACGAATGTTCTCCAGTGATACATTAATCAGGTGTAGTTGTAACGGACTCGACAAACAAATACCACAACGATCAATATCCCAAAATATTTCTCACGATTCTTGTATAACCTACATTACAACATGAATCAGCTGACAAAGTTTTGACTATAGATAAAATGGCCGACCAATTTCAAATAGGATTCACCGGAGAGCCTTGGAAATAGTTGCTTCCGCGCCTCTATGTTTACGATATATCTCGTTGGAATTAACATAAAAGTTGTGTATCCAGTGTTCTATGAACTTTAATTGTTATGTTTTCCTGTACACATTTCTGGTTTTATTAGTTACGAAGTACAATAGAAGTACGAAACTGAAATGTTTTTTTTTTTTACTAAAAAAAGCAATTAAAAATGGGCAACGATTTATTATCCTTTCCGCGGAATATATTTTGAGGGCATTTTACCGTGGTACACGATGAGTAAACAGAGTTGGTTTGTTGATGAGGTTATACGTACCCTTAAAAACTTTGCTTGAAACATTTATGCGAATGATAACGTAAATAAATAGCGAATATGTTTTGCAAGTACCTGTTTTGTCAAGTTGCTTGGAACAGTGTAATTACCTCTCTATTTTCCTTGCTTGGATGGGTGGTTGCAACATCACATCTATCTCGCCGACTTGTTTCCACATTAAACATGCTTTATATTTAAGAGTGATGCTGTTGGGATTCTCTTTATTTCATAAAACGGGAGGGCTATCATTTTAGTTTTAAGTCTTTCGTGAGACTTGCTGTCTACACATATCACACCCTATCTCGGTGAACATTGAACTTACAATCCAGGGGCGTCATTTGGGGCTAGAGGGGGGCCCCCCCCTGGATTTCGAATTTTTGTGTATAAATATATTTTTTGTATTTTTAAATGTAAATAATGCTAACTTAAGGACATAAAACTGAAGTTTTATTATTAAAGTATCTAATTTATACGTGCTCAATTAATAAAAAAGATGTAACAAGGTCACTGTCGTCAGAAAACAAACTCGTATTCACTACATATTAGCAATGAATTATTTAGAAATAATAAACTTATCACGATTTGATAATTTACGACTCGCTGAAAGACGAATGCCACATGACGTATAGCCCACCTAGGTACAGTAATAGGCCTACCCTCACAAATACCATGCCACAAAAGTTAAAATAACTTACGTGAATTCCAAAACTATGTCACTCAAATTAATACCATTACAAATATAAAATGTATACTTAATTTTTGCTCTAATCGCGTCACACGTCTATCACTTTAGACACTTTATTTTCGTTAGCAACATAAAGTATGTAAAAACTGGTTACATACAAAAACCACTCTGATGTGTTCCAATTGTGTTACAAAAATGCTACTCTCCATAAATATAGTGGTAAATATTCACGAACAACCTCCTTCAATAATAATGATCACACGCATCCACTACACTGAAACCACGACATTATAGAAATTAATTTTTCAAACTTCAAAACGCAACTACGACATATACGTTTATAATGAAAACTTTGTAGCAATTTTCCTTCATAACTTGATATGAAACTACACTTCTTATATCCTTGTATAAGCACGAGAAAACTACACAATTTGAGGTTACGAAAAATATAACCAAAACTTTACTTTTACCGCGAGAAATGTTCATTGCTACATGGAAGCTATAGGTTTGTTCAGAGTTGCCAACTTTTTTTTGGAAAAGGTAACTCGATCGATCAGTAAAAATCACCTGATCATCAGAATTGTTAAAAAAAATTAGAAAACATAGCTTAGCACTCATAGAAAATATTATTTACTGCGGTATTTACGTAGAAATGCCAACTTGGTGATTTCGCCACCAGATATGGTGGTTTCCAAGATTGTTTGATGGCCAACATTGTTCATTTGCGACAAGTCGAAAAGTTAGTGATTTCTTTTAAAATCTGGTGACAAATCTGGTGAATTTTCAGAAATCAAGAAAAACAATTTTTATTCCTTTAAATGATTTATTTTGCAATTTTAAAAGTGACTTTTGTAAATGACAGTTGTGATGTTTCATAAATATAAATTGGTACCACTGGGGGGCATCCTAAAAAAATAAAAAGGCAGCATATGCGATGCATACTCACCAGTTTTATCAGTTATCACACCTGTCATGTACATCATCATTCTGCCTGGTTTATGCTGCCATCGATGCGACGCCAATCACACCATTCTATTCTGTGAGACAAATATAAGTAGCGTGCCTGTTTTTGTCAAGTATTTTCTTGGATATTATTATGAGCAAATCCAAGGTGAACGCTTTAAATGGTGGCTAATGAAAGTGGAAGTGCCATATTCAAATGCCGCAGTTGAGCGTGTGATTAGCGTGGTAAATGTGATTAAAAATGAAAAGCGCAACAGAATGAAAATTGATACTCGTCATGCAATTTTGTGTGTGAAATTTGGTTTGCAAAGAGAAAAAATGTGTTGTTATGACTACGTAATTCCTCCATAAATAATTTTTAAAAATTTGGAACAGTTCAAGCGTACTAGTCTGAACACGAGGCTTTCACATCCAAAGTCATTGAGGACAAGGATTCAATTCAATTAAATTTTTTTATTGTCCTGTAGACTACACTTGTGAAAGATTAAATAAGTCACAATCTTATTTCACTTAAATATATATCTCTATTAACTGTGTAGGATGATATGACATGTAATTTTTGTGTGAGCCATGAGTCTGGCATGGCTTTGAACAATATTCTATTCAACATTATAATGTAAATCACGCATTTCCACATAAATACAGCAATACCGGTAAATAATATTTTCTATGAGAGCTAAGCTATGTTTTCTAATTTTTTTTAACAATTCTGAAAATCTGGTGATTTACTGGTGATTTTTACTGATCAATCTGGCGACCTTTTCCAAAAAAGTTGGCAACTCTGGGCTTTGCAGAAAAGCGTTTTTTTTTTTCGCGCGTAGTACATGGTTATTTTTCTGTAAGACATTAATGCGTGGATGACTTACCAGTGTTAACGAAACATTTTCAGGCGCGAAATCGAAAAATATCAATCACAAGGCGAGTATCAAAACACCTAACCTCAAAATTTTATGACGACTCAGCACCACCTACCTCTTCGTTGTTTGTAAAATATTTGTGCCAACATTATACTGTTAACATATTTGATTTGGTGATCCTTTCTTGCTAACTCACCTGCAGAGACAAAATGAGGCGACATGTGAGTAAAAGCCTAAAACAAATAATTGAAAGTAAGGGGCTTAGTCTTTGTAACTTGTTTACCACAAATTTAGCATTTACACCATGTTTTATATTTAGGTCTTCAGAAATGAAGTCAAGTCAGTCATCTTTCCTTACACAGCAACCATAACCTATAGAATTTTGCAATGAACAATAATTCGTATGTAATTGTTAAGTATGAGAGTAAATAAAATAAATATTCAAATGGAAAAAAGATAACTTTAAAAAAATCTGACATAAACTATAGTCAGAGGTGGGCACTTTATACTGAAACTATTTAAGTGGTTAAAGGTTAATGAAATTTGCTAATCTTATTATGGTGGCTTTAGTCTACAAAGTTATATTACATAATTTAGATAGGAGGGGAGAGGCTGTTTAGACAATTGCATTAATTTTATATTCTATGATGGGTGACCCTTTGGACACCTTAGACCTCACTGTAACATGTTGTGCCGGAGGCTGATGGTGAATGTGCTCGGTTATCGATGGACGGTGACACGTCGTGGGTCACGACCCAGTACCATCCTGGCGAGCTGGAGATGGCTTGAAGGCTTGCAGGAGACAGACCCTGATTCCCCAGATGCTTTGCATTATATTACTACACTTCAGTGCAGGTGGAGAGAATCGCTGAGGCCCTTGTCTTGTGCAACTACTGACCTGATTGCACTGCTGTCATCGCTAGCCCATCCTCTAGGCGAGGCTCTTGGTAATCATAGTATCAATTTATTTCAAACTATAATATGTGTACTGAGTTTGATGAAATTATGAAAAACTGTTCCTTATATAATTTGTGTGGCAAAAATATGTACATAACGCCTCCATTTGTAAAATTAAAGTGAACAAAAATAATGTCAAGTTAACTAAACAAGTAATAAATGTCATTTGTACCAATTTTGATGAAATTTGTAAAACAAATTTCTTACATAAAATATGAACACAGGATGAACGAAATACAGAAAAGTCAAGTCACTTTTGTATGTAGTATATGTTTATTAAGTTTGAAGAAATTCTGAAAAATATTTCCTTGCATACGGCATATCATATTATGATAAAATACGTTTCTGATATTCTGAAACCATGAACAAAGTATGATCGAAAAATACAAAATTAAAGGCAGCTTAGTGTATTGTATACGTACAGCGACTTAGATGAAATTGGTTTTGATATTTCCTCAGATATGACACTGTAGAAATACAAAAACGGCTGCCATTTCGAAACAATGTATACTGTATGAACAAAATACATAAACGTCAGTTCATCTTCAGATTCTTTGTGTGTACTGAGTTTGATGAATTTATAAAATAAGTTTTGTTAGATATCTAGCTTGATCGAAACATGTTAAACAGGCCGACATTTTGAAAATATAAACATTACATAAACAAAATAAGCAATAGTCCAGTTAGGAAGTGCACAAAGTTTGATAATATTCTGTCCATTTTTTTTTCAAAAGTTTTCAGGGACAAACACATACAGACAGGAAGGTGATCTCATGAGCCCCCCAATTTCTTCGGAAAGTGGGCTAAAAAAATTTTAATATTGTAATACTGAGCACTAGTTTAGTGCTCCAGGAATAAATAACGCAGAGTTGTTGCGCGTACTGCTGTCGCCCCCATCGCTCCCCTGTCTCCGTGCCTCACCAGAACTGTGGTGATCAAGCAGCAAGTGCGCTTGCTTCTCACAAAAGCAAATAGTGTTTGATTAAGAATTATGCCAAGCATTAGTTTACTCCATCTGCAGTGAACTTCACATCGTGATTTAATGACATATAAAAGTAATTATGTATTTTTATTAAATATGTTAACATACAAAGATATTGTGAGTATTATTAAACAAATCAGCGTGCTCAGAATGTTCTCCTGCTGTCTGAGGGAAGAAGGTGCGAATATGTGGCAACGGTGCAGTTGTCTTCCCTCGCTGGCAGCGGTACTCTTTGTGCATTCTCGCGGCCAAGCGGTGACACTACAGTTTACCTTGTGGTATAGGGAATACAATCTTTTTATTTTACTACGCGAAAAGTACTTACATTTCGGGAGCGTTCTAAACACATAAATAATTCTTTTCACTTATTTTACAAGCCTGTATATTTGTTTTTTTAAACACTTTAAAGGCGAGTGTTGAAAATACCCATTTTATCATCGAACGAATTTACACCAGTGCAGAAAACATTTTTTTCTATAATTATTTATAATTCTAAACTGAATTTCTCATATACTACGTTATAGAGCAAACCCTAGAGAATGTGCTAGTATAAATAATATTTGCTTATCGAATGTAATTATAAAGTTAGCTGAAGAACCGAGGCAGCATGGAAAATCTTATTTATGCTGTTTAAAATCTTTTTAAAGGGTAATAAATATTTGTGCCAAGTTCGTGTAGGAATTTTCTGTTAGAACAAGGTTTATTCTTCACGCAACCAGCATTGCAAATTTATAAACTTACAAATACATCCACAGTACCTAATTTTAACGGCCTCAAAATGCCTAATTCTCTCAACTGAGCCCTTAATTGTCCAAAATAAGGTATTATTTAGTGTTTCACATCACAAAGTCTGTACACCTGTGTCCATTACACAAACTATTTGAAAGTTACGTACTATACAAAATGACGACGACACACCATTTGGACATTTAAAACAAAGAAGTGCATAATTTTGTTAGGTACATTTTTCTTTGAGGATCGTAAATTGTGTCATGCATAGCAAACAAAAATTAATGCTTTAAGCTTTTACCCTACATGCAATACTCGTTGCTACTAAATGATGCTTGTTGGTATCTACAGAATCAGAACTTTTAGAACAAAAAACACATTAATTTTCCTTTTTCGAATACAGTGTTATGTATAGCAAAACACAAGATGGCTTTCTGGTAAACTTGTACAGCAGGTTACATTTTATGGAATTAAACACAACATTTGGATATTTGCATTTTAAAGGTTTCAGTGGGGTTTCTACCTTTTCCTTTTCATGTGATGGGTTTCCATCCAAACCCACCCTTGTTTTTTTTTTTTTTTGCACGTCATCATCTACGAATGCTCCTAAGTCCTGTGTTTCACATTTAAGATACAAAGCATACAGCATATGCAATAGTGTGGTTATGTGTATTTTGTTGTGTTCCTTGAATTCTCTATGGTGTATATTCAACGTTACCTACATGTTTCTAACTCACGATACCATAATTAATCATTTGTTTCTGGAACTATATCGCTGCAGCTTCATTTGTGATTTGAAAGAAAGAGTCCTGGAATGTTGCAACAAGAGGACCTTTTTTGTTAGACAGGTAACATTACTCAATAAACCACCTTCAGATATTCGAAATGTAACTGAATCACAAGTTGGTGGGTCTGTCCCAGCCTCATCTAAGTTTGTTTTCCCGAGCCTAATAGGACTGTGCCGACTTCAACTCTAGGGGTACAGTGCTGCGCAGCCATGGCTTTTGCCAATTTGGTTCAGTGCTTCGTGAGAGGATTTTATCCTGAACTTGTCTTCACCAGTGAACGATGCATTACTATCAGGGCATTAAGGTGTACACGTTAATAACTGTCACACAGTTTCATCATCCCCATTCCTGACCCTTTGTACCCTTCATCAGCTAGCCAAAGTTGAGGAACACAATTTTTCCACATGCTACTGAGGTGCTGAAGACAGACACCTACAGGATGATGATGCAACAGAGGCATAGTCAGTGCAAGCAGCAGTAGTACTTAAGCAGGAGTTGGTGAACATGTTGCAATTGAGTAGGTTATGTTCAAGAAAATTCGCTAGCATATCTGAGCTCTGTAGCAGTCCAAACCAACACAACTTACTAAGGATCTGTTCAACAATGCTATGGAACCACTCCTCTGAGGGTCCTTGGGTGCAGACTAGTGGCACATTCTCATATGAGTTACGATCACTTAGGAGAATGTTGTCCAAACAGTGAATATTGTCTGATGTAGCATACATCTTTGATTCTGTAGTGTGGTTGTTTCCTTTGGTGCTAATGGTGAAACATTTATTCAGCAGTTGTGGCTAGTAGGTGTAGTTTCAACTAAGCTGAAAAAAACTTTGATTTAACAGAGGAAGGAAATTTAATGAGTGGAGTAGCTTAACATTTCTCGAGGGTCCTTGGTACGTACACTAGATTGCAAAGAGGTGCCTAGACAGACTCCAGAGTGACTTTAGACTGGATAGTTCATCCCACCACTGGAAAACTTTTCTTTTCAACAGAGCAAGGAAAATTCGGACCAACATCTCTGGAGTGGTGACATCATACTCGGTCAGCTCTCAATCCTGCTGATTGTGCATCTCGTGGTTTAATGCCATAAGAATTTTTCTCATTGAACTAGATCAACAGGATTACAGCATACTGCTTGCATTTCACGAGGTTACTGAAGTCGTCAGACAGCCTAAGAATAATAGTCCCTTACTGAGTCAGAGTTGCAGACAGCCGTTCTTTTTTGGGTGAAGAAGATACAAGCAGTGTAATTTAGTGCAGATCTCACGCTGCAATCACGAAGGGTGAGTGTCCACCTTCACTGAAGAGTCTAAGACCTTTTTTTTTTTGTTAATGAGGACGGTATGCTGAGGGTAGGCAGAAGACTCCAGGCCTCATCTTTGTGTCACAACCGAAAACACCCCATGTTGCTCTCAAAGAAGTGTCATTTGGAAGAACTGATTATGGACCAGCTACACTAGGATTTGTTTCATATAGAGCTTCAACATTTGCTATTTATGATGCAGCAAGAATTCTTGGTGGTCAATGGGCTGCAGTAAGATGAAGATTATTTAAATATGTAGTAACTTACTTTTACTGTTGCTCAAAGGCAGCTACATCCCAGATGGCTATTCTTAGAGCTGAACAAATCATCCAAACAAAACCATTTTTGAAAAAAGTTTAGAGTACACAGGAACATTCACTATCACAATGTGCAACAAGAGCCAGAAACCACAGACATTCAAGACCTATCTGTGCTTGTTCATGTGTTTCTCCACAAATTCACTTCATATTGAGCTGGTGTCCGAACTGTCTACATACACCTATGCTTTCATGGTCACATTCCACAGATTTGTTGCACGGCATGGTTGCTGCCTAAAAATATTTAGTGACACTGAGACAAACCTAGTGGATACTGGCAGAAAAATCAGAGAGATCCAGGACTTCTTGTCAGACGCGAAGAACCATGCTGCACTACAGGTCATTACAGGATCAGAAAATGGAATGGCATTTAAATCTACCAGTAGCAGTTCATTTTAAAGGTGTTTAGGATGCAGGTGTTAAATCTGTAAGGGCATACCTGCAAAAGGTAGTTCGGACCCAAACTTTCATCACAAGCATTTCCTTGTGATGTTTTTACTGTTTTGCCTCTTGGATAGTTGTCAAGGAAGTCTCCTGCAGAGAATTCATCAGCGTTCTGGTATTGATGGCATTAGGACTATTTGCACCAGTTGCAAGTCAGAAGGAACTGGACAATGGGGCCTATAAACCTAAAACCAGATGACCTTGTTCTGATTCAATACCCAACATGCCTTTTATTTGTTACCATCCTGGTGGTGTGGTGATGTCTCTTGGTGCTGACGTTGAGGTGTCGTGATAGGGTTTTATGGCCCTTTAACAATGAGTTCTTAAGAGCCGATGAGGGTGAAGGGATAACACAACATCCATGCCAGAGCCGGGATTTGAACCCAGAACCTCTCGCAACGTAGACCAGCGACTAACCGACTATGCTATGGAGGCTGGCTTGGAGTTGTGCATGTAGTTCAGCTTCATACAAGTCTTTTGACTAGACAGATGGTAAAACCGTGCCACTTTCCTTACCTCTGAAACTGTCATTTCAAGGTGGGTGGGATGTTGCCATGTAAAATAGGAGTTCTACTGTATTTAACTGATATAAAAGTTTCTGAATTAGACAGGTAACTGGAGCATGATATTTTATGAAACCAAACAGTTGAAAAATCTTGCTGTGTAAAATTATCTGAATTTTATTTCTAACTACTCTATCTGGGCAAGTAGGTACAATATGAAGAAAATCGTAGTAACTAACACTTTTAATTTCACTTGAACATAAAACACCACACATTCAGTCTTTGATATGATGAAGTGTTCTTCTCCCTCTAAAATAAACACATTAGTACACAACTACAGAGTGATGTCCCTTCGCTGCATTTTTTTAAAACTAAGCTAACTAATGAAATGTTTCTAGAATGTATACACCTAATAATTAGAGATAATGGTATATCGCGAAATTTTTTTGTCAGTATACCCTTAAAAACACTAGTTTCTCACAACATGTATGATTAGGTGATACATGTTTGACACTCCATAACTGTTTTCATGCCAGTATTAGGCATTAAATACTACTGTTAGCGGGATTCTTATTGGTTCAGTCAAATGGAGTAACAGCTTCATGTACAATGAAATGCCAGTGAGCATTTGGTAAGTTGAACATACGTTGAAACCCAGTAAACAGTAAAGTTTTCCCGCAATAAACCATCATCTCTACTAATAACATGTTTCACTAATACCTATTTCACATTTATCAGCTTTGCTAATGCACCAATTTTAAAAAGGAACACTTTTAAACCTTAACAGCTTATTTAGCAGGTTACGAATACTAGCACACCATTGTAAAATATCACTTTCTTAATACTGTTACACAATTATTTTGCAACAACAGTAACAAAACACAATCCATATCCAGCCATGAAGTGACAAAACTCTTACATGTTGTGTAGTTACTTTCAAACATGTTCAAAGAGATACACCACAAATAATACTTTGAATTTATGTGTTTTTGAGGCACTATGTCAAATTTTAAAGGAAGCATTCCTGCTACAAAAGAACTGGTGAACAGTACATATTGACTGTGACATAATGGTGTAGACAGACGGGTTACACTGTACTAATTGGAAATCAAAATTAATGTTACATACTTCTTTGTAACCCCTTAAGGTCAGACACTTGGAAGGTGCACAATTAAGCTGAAAGTGTGAGCATTTCTTAGTGTTCTATTAAACACTGAAAATGTTACTGCTCCTATCCTATTGCAGTTTACATCTATTTTTGTCTCAGATTCATTGTACCTCCACTTAGTCTTGTCTATGCTTCTCCCATGGCCTGTATCACTCAACTTGTTCACAATATACCCCTTTATTTTTAAATATCCATCACACTTCCAAAAGTCGTCCTTTCCTATCCCACATTCTGTGCTCTGCCATGATGTTTTACCATCGGGCTGTTATGACTAATCAACCATTCTTCCAGAATCCTGACTGACTTTTGAAAAACAAAACTCATAACAGCCAGTTGTGTATCAGTGGCCTATAAAATGTTTACATAATGTCAAATGACCACCAGCAAATACACAACTTTTAACTACACAAAAAATAGTTTTTTCTTGCAGGATCACATTGTGAATGAGAGAAGGCGGGTGTGTAGGTTGAGCAAGCTGCTCGACTAGTGAGACAGGCATGTCGCTCACCAGCCCGAAGAATGGACGAGGTGCAGGTGAGATGAGTGTGGACCAGCAATAGAATGGGAGAAGCAGAGGAAATGGGAGCTCCCAGAGAAAACCCACAGGCCAACTGCATCAGACATGTTTCCCATGTGCGAAAAATCTGGGGCCGAAACTGCCAGGATGGAACCCAAAACACCAAGGTGAGGCCTTTTTCAAGTTGAAGAGATTAAATATTTATTTATTAATTTTTACCAAAAAAATTTCCTTTCTGATATTTCACATAGTAATTTAATTGGGAAAAACCAAAATTGTAAATTTAAGCAGCTTGTGTTATTTTATAATTTGTTTATTTTCAATGCTTTTTATGTGCTTATAGCCATTTAATTTGAATAGATTTTTTATAAGATATTTTCACTTTTTTACCTATAATATTTTCATGATAAAGAATATAACAATCAGCCTTGGTGATCTACCTTACAGATAAACCCTAATGTGCTTTCAGAATAACTTAACAAATTGACTCAAAAATGAGCAAATTTATGTAATTTACTGTCAAGTTTCCACAACTCTGATGAATCACAGAGGCGTGTAACATTTCAGTCAATAACCTATCAAAATCACATTTTAAATTGGCTGCAGGTATAATTATTTTCCATACTAGACTGCTAATTAGTTATTTTTGAATGCATTATAATAAAGAAATGTCAATTGTGTAAGAAAATATATTTAATTACTTTATTTTCATTTCTGTAAACTTGCATAATACAAGCTGTCTGCACTTTCTTTGTATAGTTGCCCGATTTAAAGGGCCACTCTGCTTTATTATTTTTTTTACATTTCTTTTTGTCTTGGACAACAGCTCCAATCAAAAGTATAATAATGGATACATTTTATAATGTTATTTTTTAACAAAAGCATAATATTTAATAGTGTTCACGTTTGGTCTTATTTTTTTTCCTTTACAAACATTTAGCATGTGATGGTTATTTGCTTGCTTCAGTTCTTGAACTTGTTCAAATAAAACAGTTTTCCATTGAAACTCAAATATTAACCACAGCAGAAAAAAATAGTTGTACTTTCTTATAGCTCCTGAATAATATCTATGTTTTTAATTTCAGTAAATATTCTGTGACCTATGAATGATTATTTCAACTGAATTGTATTACAAACTGATGTGTTAAGTTGGATATACGTAATTGCTAGTGAATGTTGTTAAATATCAGAAAGCATTGGTTACATAAAAGGGCTAATCACGAGAAAATGTGTAACAAGAAAAACAACACATCAAGGAAGGTCATTGGCTGTAGTCCACAAACATACAAATAATTCTGAAAAAGGATTACACTTGGTGTTTATAGAAACCAATAAACAAAAAAATATAGTCAATATAGACGAGAACCAAACAAGGTGCATGAAAATGGTGACAATGACGAAGAGAATGAAGACAACACAAACGAACACTGCGAAAGAAATTGTTCAACACAAGACAACAATGAATACAACACAGGAAAATATAGTAGGCTCCTTTCAATGACAACATAGGTGAAACTACCCATAGTCAAATCATACGAGCTGCGCAACCCATCAGAAGATAGCTGCACCGTCACTGACCAAGCTAGAAGTAGGCATCATTCCTATGCAAAATCCTAGATCTTCCAGATGTCACAGTCAATGTACTGGAATTCTACAGACTGTTCATGTGCCCAAAGTCGGGAACAGATACCAGTTCCCGAAACGTCACATATGTTGTCATTAAAGGGAGCCTACTAACATTGTCTACATTGTATTCGTTTTGCTGTTTTGTCCACAACCATTTCTGTTACTGTGTTTCTGTTGCCCTCATTGTCTTTGTCCATCATTGCTGTACTTTGCATGCACTTCTTTTGGTCCTTTTCTATTTTGACTATCCTTTAAATTTTTTGTTTCCATTATATGCCAACTATATTCTTATTTCAGTACTATTCATAGGTTTGTTGACTACAGCCATTTCTGGCTTCCTTGGTATTTTTGGCTGCTCATTTTCTCATGATAGTCCTTTTATGTAACCTTGGTTTTCTGTGAAAAGTGTTTCCACTGATCATTCTCAAATAAGCACATTCATATGTCTATAAAAATTGTTTTGAAATAAATTGTGGATTCACTGTCAACATTTGCTTAAATCAATACTACTTTATAGTTCTTGAAATGAATTACACTAAGTGTAAGAAACTAACAAAATATTTCACTTTAGTGCATTAAAATTTAACTTCTGTGGATAGGCAAATATGAGGGGTAAAGGATTTGAATCTGGGATACTTTATACAGAGGTACATGAAGCCCGACTTTACAAGTAATGGATTTTATGAGGCAGCAATTTTACAAGGCCATATTCAGGAACCATCAATCATAACATGTTGAATACTCTAAAAAACCACATAAAAAAATAAAAAAAACTTATTAAAAATAAGTCTGCGAGTCCTCAGCATTAAAATACATGATTTGTAGGAACACTACTCCTACCTAGCATGCTTTGAGACAAAACAAAAAAGGATAAACTGATCCTTATTTTAGACATACACAATTGTGAGCGAATGTTTCAGAGTTGCAGATGGCATTGCAGCAAAAAAACATTAGTTGTCAACAAGCATACAACATGTAAACATGTATACAGTTTCGGAACGGAATATAGTCACATCCAGACAGATGACATAAAAACCACAAAAGAAAAAACAGAAACAATAAATTTTGATGTACTGAAAACTGGCCACAAAAATTGAAGAGGCCAATGATGACACATTCCCAAAACATCACATCTGTTACAGTAGGAAGCCTTACTGTGTATTTTTTTTCAATTCGGCAACATTCTTCAACAATCGCGAATGTCCGAAAAAATGGTTCAGTTAATAATAGTAGCTCATTGCTAGAATCATTCGAAGACCACAAAGAGGACAAAAACTGTAGCAGTTGCGATTCAAAACTAATGTGCTGTACAGAGCCCAAGAGTAAGCTCCACATGACATATAAAGCAAAACAAGCAGCTGCGAACAAAGAGAGAATCTACAATAACATCCACTCCTCCCTTCTACAGTACTGCTCCTACTGCTAGCCTCACCACTCCTCTACCGCCAGTGCCTGGCAGTAGTGTATTTATGTCTCAATCTTAACTCATCATCATTATTTTCTCTTCTATTTCTCTTTCATTGCCCTCTTCAGCTCTCCTAGTAACAAAAATGGTAACTTATCCATTTTTTTTGCTAATATATCCCTGTTCCAACTGCTACATATGCAATATACAGGCAAAAACATGTAATAATGAGTGATGGATTATAATGTGCATCTTACACTGTTAAGTTTAAACTACCAGCAAACAAATATACTGAAGAAAGAGGATGTCATATGGCAGCTCAGCTTTTTGATTAGGCTGGTGGACAAAACAAGAAAAATTTATTTCAGTGTAAGTCTTAGTGTGATTTAGCAGTAATTGTGAAGGAAGGAAACCTCAGCAACCTGAGTTGAAAAGACTTAATTCAATTATTTTCCAAATACACCACCATCACCAAACAAATATTGAATAGCTCATCACTCACAAGTATAAAAATAACTTTCAGCATAAAGAGTATAATGTAAATGAACATGCTTCGATTCCATCCATAGATCGGCCGCTGCCCCCACCCCCGTTCCGATGTGCATTGAAAGCTGGTGATTGCCAAGTATGATATATTTTCTTGAGATAAGGCTGGTTACTGTAATAGTCAGTTGCACAATAAGTTGTGCCTCTTCCATTTCTTGCTTTAAACACGTACATGAGTAACACAAGTAGGTCATTATATAACAGTATAACCCAAAATTCTCAATAACACCAGAATCTGATCGAAACGACAAATGAAATGTTATAGCAGAGCAGGAAGGGCATGTGCAACACTGATAAGTGACAAAGACTGGACAAGACCAAAGTAATTCCGCATGCAGCTATACACACTCTTTACTTTCCTTCCTTGTCTGCCAGAATGCTGTGTTGTACACTAGTGCTGCGTTTTAAAATGGCCAAAGTCGAGCCAGCACTGCACTGGCAGATTTAATGGCAAACTAGTTTTGAGGTTTTTGTTGTTTGCTGTTATAACCACAACTGGCCTGTCACTTAACATGAGGAAGCCAAGTAAAATTTACAGGAATACAAAGTCATCTAGCCTATACTTACAAATATATTCCCAAATTCTTTAAACTTTTTTTTGGTATGGCTTTTTTTGGTAAGCCTACACACGTTTAACAACATTAATATTTCAGTTAAAAAAAAGTTGCCCGAAAACAATTTTGTGAGGTCAGCATTTTTACAAACTTATTCTCAGGCACCATAAAGCTTCGTAATATTTGGGTTCTGCTATACTGAACAAGTCAATTTAAATAGCACATTTTTCATGATAAACAAAACATCAAGTTAATGTATAAAATATATTTCTCTCTTTTCACTCTAATTGAGGTTTCTTATTTGTGACCTCTTACATAATACAAGCAGCAACCTAATGATGATATTTAAAAATCAACGGGGGAGGGGGGAAACATGACCAATAGTTTTTTTAAATTAAGTCTACAAAATAAATTTGTCACTATAAATACACATGCTTTTAAACAACAAACTGTTTACTAGTTTATCATTTGTAGTATATGAAGTTGTGTTTTGTTACTACTGTGCAATACCATATTACTTCAAATATTTCATGTACAAAATAAGGAAAAGTTAAAAATATAACACACAACATTTTCCACAAATAAGTAAAATACTACTGTCTCTTTCTCAGTATAAGCTGCACCATTGTATTTAGTGCTCAAAGTTGTAACTATTAAATAAAAAGAATAACTTTAAAATTTCAGTCAACTAATACAGTTAGCTGCTTTGCAAGAAATGTTCTTGCTCTTTTGGTTATTTATTTACATTCAACAAATATTTTAAGTAATCAGACAGAAACATTAAAAATTGGAAAATAATATAAAACATTAAAAGAAATTTTTGTAATTTGTCTTTTACCTACCTTTTGACACACTTACGAGACTTTACAAAGTAGTTAGGCTACCCTACACAACATACATATCTTTACTTCACTACACATTTAAATTACAACATTAAACATTAAAGAGTTTGGTGTTTACTTTGATATAAATAACATTTTTACAGTCTTATACCCTAAAAACAAAGTCTTTCAAAATGAAGCACCATGAGAA
This sequence comes from Medauroidea extradentata, assembly GCA_003012365.1. NCBI lineage: Eukaryota > Metazoa > Arthropoda > Insecta > Phasmatodea > Phasmatidae > Medauroidea > Medauroidea extradentata. The sequence continues at coordinate 17,210 of PNEQ01063248.1, forward strand.
AAATGGTTCCATAATTTTTTCTTGAAATGTTTTGTACTGGAACACAATTTTTTAAATGGCATTACTTTTCAGCTTGTTCATAAAAGTTTTAATTGTTTGTATCACATGTTTCATATTTTTGAGTCATTTTCTTCATCAGTGTCTGTGTGTGCACCCAAGGCCGAGTCCACTGACGAAGCAGAAGTACTGTTGATTAGCGGCACTTCTAGCTTGTTGCTGAGCGGCGTTGTTAGAGTCTGCGGAGCCGGAATGTTGCCTGCATTTGAGTCCTCTATAGCCTTGCGCAACTGTAACAAGCAGCACATAGGTGACATTATTGTGACACTTAACATCGATTGCCAAAAATGTTCATTTTGTTTGGTATATAGTATGTTACCATTGCTGTAACAATCAGAATTGTCGTAGCTTATAATACTGGTGCAGCCAACCAGCTTACAGTTTTAGAAATAAACTGTGATCAGAAGAATTTGCACCAATACTGTTATTAAAAACATTCCAATGTATCAATCCCAATTAGATTTTATAACATCTGGCTAGGTAGAAAAAATTTTCTGTAGTAACACCTAGGACAAAATATTTTTTTGCTACACTAAAACACTTAACCTGCACAATGTTTGTAAACATAGCACTGGATTCAGCATATGGCACTTACAGAACCCTATACAGTAAAACCATGTTAATAGGTTTGTGATGGGACAGAAAGGAATAATGCTTATTAACCAGAACCACTTTTTCAAATAATTAAATGAAACATGTTTCTATAGACAAGGTGCCATATTATGTAACTTATTAAGCAGGAAATTAATTAATTTTACTTCAGTTTTCAGAAAATCCTTAGACATGCCATACATAAAACTATACTGGTATAACACAACTGTGAAAGTAACAGGTTTCTGAGAATAAAATCAAGTTTTAATGAGTTTCAGCAGCTTTATTTGAGCACTGGCATTGTTCAGCTTTAAGAATGCAAAAGATCACAAAGACAGAGTCAAGAAATTACTCAAGCTATAGGACTGCAACCAGCAGTAGACATCTTCACTGGCAACAAATAAATAAATAAATAAATAAATGGAAGAAAATGCAATCACAACTACACTTGTTGTTAAAGAATAAATTGTCAACTATAACAACTTGGAATGGAGCAGCTGGTTTCTAATAGTATTTTAAAGAAAGACTCTGAATCATAAGGAACTAAACACACACTAAAATTCCAAATCACAGCACAAGCAGAGCTATCATTATTACCAGTTTGGCCTCATCTTGCAAGCACCACCACTAAAAAATTATTGCCATAGAGGACAAAACTAGCACACCACAGGAGAGAAGCAGCACATCCTGTATCACTCAAACTTGTTTCTTCTCTTTATTTGCACAGATAGAAGCAACAGTGGTGTGATGAAGTATTGACTTTGCAAAGTATTTGTGTGACATTTAAGAAAAATGTGACTTATGGCCATTTTAATTTTAATTTGATATTTTACTTAATTATGGCTTTCAAGAGGCATCACTGATACGTCAAAAACATTTCTGGAAAATGTTTCTTGAAAATAAACAGCCCAGTTCAATTGTTAAATATTTTCTTAATCACAGTGGACTAAATACTTGTCCAATTAATCGATGAGAATAAATAACTAGTCTTACTTTAATTTTTTTTTAAATATGAGTACTTTCAGTCAAGTTTGCAATGATTTGGCAAATGTGTTAGTGTACGTTACTGTCGTGTTAGAAATGAAATACAGGGTACTACTTATAGATAAACACACAGGCAAAAGTTAGATGAGACACTATTGGGTGGAAGCATAAATGGGCCTGGTTGGCGAGAGATAGCAAACATACTGTCGCCTGACCAGCAAGGCCTAATCACTCACCCACCTGGAGAAGTTGCTTTTGGCAGTTAATGCATTGACATAAGTGTCCCCATTGATGTCTCATTCTACTTTATAGTACTTATTGTCTCTTTATGACAGTGTTGTTATACCTACTTACAGCTCTCATACATTACTAAAATAATATGACAAAATTAAAACAACTGTACAACGAAATCGATTGGGTAGCCAATTAACAGACCAACGTTCAGACTAGATTAAAATTAGCGGCTCAAGTATTTGAGTTTCATTGGAAGTTGCAACAGTTGGTGGTATGCAGACAATAATTTCTAGTGAGACAGCATCTGAACGTGCTTACCAATAAGCAATGTGACCATTCATAAGCACTCTACTGCAGTGTTAACAGCAGATGTTGCCCTGCAGTGGAGAAATTATCCTTCATCTGACTAATGCCATTTAAAATACTTTTCCATGTTTTCAAAATGCATAATTATTTGCTATCCATCAACATAATGTGGGCTTTGCTGTAACAACACCGTGTCTAATGCACACTGCAATATGTGCAACATAGTGCAACACAGAACATGAAAGTGTAAACCCCCCCCCCCCCCAAACTGTGACGGGGGTGTCATAGAAAGTGGAGTCATGTGATATAATTAAACTGCAGACAATTGTTGCAGAACCATTTTTAGCACTCATTAACTCATTATTTTATGAACTTAAGTTACATCCACGACAGCATCCGTTTCTGGAATATTCGGCCACTGTGAGCCACCCAGGACTGCCAACCGCGGAATACAGAAACTTCTCTTGCCTAGTCTTGAGCAACAACTCCAAAATTCGTAAAGAGACATTAATTAGACTATAAATACGCCACTTTATTTATTAAGTATGTTAGTAGGCACTGTGAGCAGAGATTCAGCAATTGCAATGACATTTACAACATTATTCATTTTGCAAATAAATGTTTTGTATAAATTAATGAAAGGTTATTGTGTGTTTCATTTTATTTCAGCTGGACTTGATCATCAATCACAGCGAACATGTATCAATTGCTTTGTAAGTCAATGTAATCAATGTGACCTTTTCACCCCCCCGCCCCTCACTTAGGAAAATTTGATTCCTCACCTCTGGCCGGAACCTTACAGGCAAAGGGAAGGAACATCAGTCTTCATACAGTGAGCATCAGAAACTTTCATGTGTTGCGAGTGTCGCGGCCTCAGGGGACTTCATCATTTTGCATTCAATCACAGGTAGTGTCAATAGTATAACAGTAATATCAGGAACCTTTTTCTCTTTTATGTGTGCCCCAATGTTAGCCATTAGTGCAGTAGACTCGCGCACACTATATTTTTCAACACTTAATTTTTCCACCAGCACCACATGCACTTGTTCTGGATCATATCAGCTCGCAGGTGGCTATAGGCCTACGCCCGCTTCAATGGAGAATAGAGTCCCTCTCATTGCATATAGTCTAGAGGAATAAACTCTGTGTTTCCCAACCGAATTTGTGTATGTGAAGACTATTTCTCGTACAACCGCGTAACGGAGGTACTTATGGGTTTTGCCTTTATCCGTCAACATCTGCTCAAAGTGAAGTGTATTCTGACTTTTGGTAATTTATATTCATTCAATAATAATTCTAGTATGAGGTTCAGGCGTGTCTTTGCAGGAATTATACCGTATTTGCCGGCATATACGACGACTATTTTTACATATTTTTGGCCTTCAAAAATTGCTACTTGTCTTATATGAGGCTGGCAAACAACAGCGCACAGGAATGTAATGACCTTGCAAGAAGCTGTTGTAGCCCGGCATTGCCATGTAGCACTCGGTGTGCCTCAGTCCGGCGTTGCCGAGTCGTGCGTCGCCGGTCGCCACAGTGCATTTCCTTGTCTCTTGGGCGCCTGGAGGACAGTAGTAGGCAATGTTATCCGTTTATGTGTCTACTATGATGTTTATATGACGGTAATAAATGCATTGAAAATATTTAAACTAAATATTTAAAGTTTCTGGCAAAGGAAAAAAATATTTTTCTGTCGGGAATTTTAAAATTAGTAATTTACTTTTTTTCAAGATTTTTTACCTTCAAAACCATGACTCGTCTTATATGCGGGGTCGTCCTATATGCCGACAAATATGGTACATAATACATATTTTTGTTACCACGTGGAACACTGGCGTCCACGTAGCCAAATAGCTTTGTCATCACCATCATTATCACTGACAGGCCGTCACGGGAAGGGATTTTGCCACGATCTCACGCCATGCACCACCATTGGAGTCTTGTGCTAGCCCGAGTAAACTGGCTAGCTGGTGGCCAAGATCTTGTTTACATTAAGTTTACTTAGGACAGTGGCTTCATCACATTCCACCACCAGTGATCCCGGCCGATGTCAGAAATATGGTAATTACAGTACTTGTGAATGATCATCTGAAAAGATTGCAGCTAAGAACAATTTCAAAATTACACCAGCTTTATTTAAAGGCAGCACTTACAAAAAAAAAGGCATTTAACATGAACTGCTTACCTCTTTAAGACCGACGACTCCAACCAGTCTGCCTATTGCAGTAACATAGGCATGATTAACGCCCACCATTGAGAAGAGGGAATGAACTTTGAGCAAAGAAGTCCTTTCTACAAGTTGAAATGGGGCAGGGTCAACATGGCACTTATCAAAATCTACATCCTTCACCATTTCTTCTTCTTCCCAATGTTTTTGGTCTTCTGGTGACATATCGATAACACGTTCTTTTGGCTGAAATAAAAAGTGGTTTTACAATTATGATTTAAGAAAAAAAAAAACAATATGTTAATACATTACAAAAGATATTAGCACATGACAAAAATATTTGCTCCTTCAAAGTGTATTTGAATAAAGTATTCCACTGTAGCATTGCAATAGGCAGGAATACTTATACATCTTTGGTAATTTATTTCATTTTACTAGTGCATGGTAATTATGTAGACACGGCTGTGTCATCATTTTGTAAACACATTGTAAGATTTGTTTTTTATTTCACTGGAAATGATGTTTTGAAAGATTGGTCAAGTAAATTAAAAATTGTTTACAGTCATTAAGCAAATGCATGTTTATGAGTTATTAGAAGAGACACTGTTATTAGTTTTGGGAACTTATATTTTTGGTTAGGCAGGTTCTGGGAAATTGTGGCAAAGAGAAATTCTTCTGTGCGTAGGCATGTGCTGGCTGGGGAGGAGGGGATTTACTGCACCAATAGGTTGACCTACAGTAGCTTTCCCCTCCGCCAACTTAAGAAAATATCGCAACACCAGTCAAGACGGACGTGCGCTGGGCAAAGGTCCAAATTTCTGATATGAAGTAGTTGGACGGAAAATTCAACACACACAGGCAGAACTGGTGGTCTTTCTTTTAGTATTTAATCTGGACCCTAACTTTTTATGTACTTAATTTTTTTCTGCCCAAGAACATGGCCGCAAGGGTAAATGGTCACTAAAACACCCTCAATCTTAAATATTGCGTGTGTATTCGCGACCACGTGCATTTTCGTGAATTATGTGCCATACATTGCATAGTGCTGCAAGATGTCTGGAACTAGGTATTGTAATGGGGAAAATTGTAAAAATTAAATTTAATATCTTTATAGTACAGTGACCACATTATTTAGGACATGTAACAATCCAAACTACAGTGTCGAGTTTCCATAACTCATGGAAGACAACAAACCACACCACCAAGATGCAAGTATACTGCATTTTTGCACGTATAGACAACACATTTTTTTTATAAAATTGTACACGAAACTTAGGATGATGTCTATATGCACAACATATGCATTTTTTAAATTTGGAAAACCATTTTTGCCATTTTTAAGTGATCTATAAAGGCCCATCGACAGAAAACTGATTTTAACAAAATGAAGATTAGTTGTTTATGTGATATGCTTTTACCATATTTACATGCGTTCAATATTCCCATTTTTGTTTACCGAAAATCGGGAAACTTACAGTATATTACACAAGATAATATGAATTATATCATAATTGAGTTAACATAGTACAAACAATTGCCACTAAACACATAATGTATGGCATCAGACCATTGCCACACATCAGTCTGTACAGTTTGCATGTTAATAAACCTGGGACGGTTCAGCGAAAATTCTCGAAAAACTGAACAGTGAATTCTCAAAAATTTGTTTCCTTTACATACATGTTACTGTATTATCGTTTCATTTACTCTGATCCAGTCAAAATTCCTATTTAATTTAAAATGCAATAACTAACCACATTCCATTATCGCTGTTTGTTTATTCATCTCCAATCGTCCATTGAAAACAGATGCTACATTAACCAACGATGCACACAGCATCAATAGTTTTTGAACACTTTGAGAACGCAAAAAGTGGCAGATAACTGAAATCTGCTACAATCGATAGTATTCTTTTTATATAGTAATATTTTTTTCACATGTTTCATTGTACTCTAAGTTGGTTACAATGAGACAGTACTGAATACACTTTTTCATCTGTATTTATTTCTTTCATAGGTTGGCAATGTGAATACTTCAAGTACTCAAATAGGTGCCAAGTTGATGTATCCAGCTTTCATAAGTTGGTGGTAAAGAAAACGTACAAAGCATCTGTGCCTTTATGTTCAACGTTCTATGATATTATGAGCCTGTAAGGGAATTTTGAATACCTTGTACACATGGCAGTATTTAAGCATGTACAATTATTGTACAGTAGAGTTTCTTTTATCCGGACTCGCAGGGACTTAACCAAGTTTTGATATTGGAAAATTCTGGATATTAGATATGGCTGTTAACACTAATGTAACACCACATCAGACAGCAAAAAAAATTTTTTTAATCACAAACAATTGGTAGCGAAAAAAAAAAATCTTTAAAACTCACAGTATTTACTCATGTATCCTAACAAAATTTTTTCTTACAAAATTTTGGGTTCAAAACGAGGAATTTTTTTTTTGAGTGAGGTTATAACCTCCATAACTTGAAATTATACTACGGAATACTTAAATGTCAACGTATCTGAACAAAATCAACAATAGAGCGTCCCAACCTGTGATTGCAGTACAGAGCTTATGGCACGAGCTGTTACCATATCGCAGCCACGTTACGAAATTCCGGACAAAGGCATAGCCAGGGGTGGGGGGGGGGTGTTTTGGGTGTCCAAATATCCCCCGAAATTAAAAAAAAATTCATGACCACATATACACTCATCTAGCTGTTGCAAATGTGCACTAAGAAGAAATTACTTAATAGAAAATACTTCTAACTGGCCGGGCTGGCAACTGATCTACTAGAGCCCTTGATTGTTGAAAGTGTCAGTTTTTACACTGCAGTGATTGTACTGTGCAAACTGCAACTGGCCAAGTTTTACCTTCCCGCAGCATAGTACGTCTGCGTGAACTGCGACTGGCCGGCCGAGTTCTTCCTATGTCTGCATAGTTTTGATGATAGTCACACTTACAGCTTGTTATTATAGAGACGTGAAAGTATTCTATTCTTTCTTTAATACAGACAGTGATCAATGGATGTATTTCTTATAAAGAAAAAAAAAAGAGAAACGAATGAGAACCAGGCGGAAGATAATGCTTGCAACACTCACTTAGATGCACTGGTATGTTGTCGCATTGTATTGTGTCATATTGTAAGTTAATAGTAACACTCATCAGAGGACAGTAACAAAAAGTGTTAATGTATGTTTCTGAGCATTAATGAAACCCCACTGAGAAAAAGAAATGGTTCACATAGCAAAATATATTTGTTTTGCCAAAATATGCGAAGCTTCACTTAAAAATGCCTCGTTCATTTCAAACATATACAAATACTTACTGTAAATAGGTAATGTGGTTGAACGTATTTGTAACAGTCAAATAATATTTGGTTGGCACAACCAAGCTGCAGTTAGTTTTCTCAGTGTGTATTTGTGACAGCAAACAGAATTGTTACCTGAAATATAAGTTGCACTTTCACTCAACAAATGTGGTATGGTTAGCGCAAACATTTGTAATCAAACATTTCATTCTATTCCACCAATTATATAATTGTTTCACCATTAATGAACTTAATATTTGTTTGAGTGTAGAAAATCTTGTTTCGTGTTAACATGCATTTACCAAACCATTTATTAAAATTTGAATTGATTGTGTTAAAGAAATATTTGTTGCTTGTTAGTGGTCAAGATGTTGGGGCACTCGGGCAGCTAATTTGTTTTAAGTTCGTCGCTGGAAAAACAAGCATTCTAGAATATGTATGTGTCTACAAAAAACACATTATCTTAGAATAACTAATATAGTAAACTTTGATGTCCTCCTGTAAGTCAGGGATGTCAACTGCCATGTAGGAAATGAATTCACTGTAGTCTGAGCATTTTTCGTCCGTTGCAAGGTCAAACCCTCGGAACTCGTCGCAGCTTTCAGTGGCAGCATCATCACAGAATTCGGTAGACACAAAAGTGTTGTGCCAGCAATTTTTCAGAAATGCAGATGTAACGTCATTCCAGGCATGAGAGAGACACCAAACAGCTTCTTTTAACATAAAAGATTTCTTGAAATTTTCAAAGCTGAATGTATCTTCAGAGCATAAATTTTTTTGCAAAAGATTTTTGCGATAGTGGCACTTCAAATTGGTTTGTATCAAAGCTGTGCAGTTTGGTGGTAGATACAATACAAAAATTTTATCATTGATGAGATGTTCTGCTGGAGGATGGACTGAGCAATTGTCAATAAGCAGCATTATTTTCGCATTGTCCGGCAACCCAGCACTTCTTGCGTGTTCCCGTGCTTCAGACACAAAGTGATTACTGAACCAGTCCTTGAACAATTCCTGTGTCACCAAAGCCCATTTGTTTGAATAGTAAAGTACAGAAAAATCTTCATGCCTTTAAAAGTTCGAGGTTTAGGGCTTTTACCAATCATCATCAGCTTGCATTTGTGTGTGCCTGCTGCGGTTGAGCATAACATTACAGTTAACCTTTCCTTTGAATCTTTTCCACCGGAGGCAAATTTTTCGTCACTGCACGCTAATGTACTCCGTGGGAGATAACGCCAAAACAAACCAGTCTCGTCCATATTGTTAATTTGTTCTGGGATTAGATTATCACTTGCTCCGAAAATCCCACAACATATTCTTCCGCAAATTCGACGTTTGCAGACATTTTTTCACCACACACTTTCAAATATTTAATTCCGTGACGAATTCTGAATTAGTGCGGCCATCCAGCCGAATATTCAAACGTGTCTTCAATATTCAGTTTCCTGTGAAACTGGCTCGCTTCCTCCATTAACGTAGGGCCAGAAATGGGAAGTCCTTCACTCCTATGTTGCCGAAACCACTCGTAAAGTGCTTTGTCGTGATCTGAATTCTTAGCCCCTTGCAAAGTTTTCGTCTTCGACATGCTTGCCAGTAAATCAGTTTTGGAAACAAACTGAAGAATTTTTTCTCAATTTTTTCAACAGCTCGATCTTCTGTAGAGTCGTCAACACATTCCGACTTCTCTTAGCGTCACTTTTTTCACCTTGCGAATCACTTTTACGTTTAAACTTTTCCATTATAACCACTATAAAATCACTAACGCGCACGTACTCATGTATTAGTTACTGGGAAACCGTGGCTACTAATACGATCAAATACGGATGTCTGTTACAGCGCTACTAATAAATAGTGGCAGCTTTTATTTTTCAGAAAATTTATTTTTAAATTTAATTCCTAAATATGTCCGTTATTTAAAATATTCCGGTGTTTAGAAGTCCAGATAAGAGATATTCCACTGGACTTGTATACAGTTCTCTATGATTCTTAGGTCTGTGTTTACGTAATAAATATTTGCAGGAAAGAAGAAATAACAGTGGGATTAAGCCAAATTTTTTTAAAAATGTGTGATGCGTAAGATATGTAGGGAAATATTTTTACTATGTCTGTTATTTAGAATATTCTGGTGTCTGGAAATCTGGATAAACGGTACTTTACTATATTATTAGGTAAAAAAATTGCTGATCTTCCTAGTACTGTATTTTAAAAATTTGTTTTCCCGCAAGCCTCATTCCTTTTTGTTGGTCCACTGAAATATGAAGTTTCGATAATTCACTGTACGTGACGAAGGCATTGTGGAGTAACTGGCCGTACCAGACCTATCTTTTTCTTTTTTTTTTTTTTGTCTTCATGGCGTAGTGTGGTTTTTATTTATTTTTTTACTACTCCTTTTACGATTAAATTTCCTTTTTAATACTGTGGAGACTTAAGGTGACCAGGCGATGTGCCAGTTAATACGATTGAGCTCCCCTGAAATACTGAGGCCTTATAGTTTAACCAGTCAGTGTATGTGTGTATAAGGTAACCACCCAGTGAGAATTAGTTCCATCATTGACTATCACTGCCCGGCTTAACAGCAAAGTTAATACTGCCCTGAATCAGTGCAACCTGAAGTGTAAAGTTTTTCTTCAAGAAAGAAGTCAGCAGGTGTTATCATGTGGAGATTTTTAATTTCATTAAATTTGTCATGTTTTGCTTTTTAATTTTACAATATTAAAGCACGAGGAGGACCTGTGGATCTATGAAAAAGCCTCCGCAGAAGAAAGAAGAATGTAAGAACGAAATTTAATAATAATTAATTGCAGTTTTATTTGTTGTAACTCCAAGCGTAGCAGTCTAATTAAAATTTGTACAATCACATGTTTTTCTGTTCCTTAGCGTGAAACAGACTGTGCACACGATGGCAAGCCGATGTAAGCAATACCTGTGGTAACAAGTTAGGAGGTTTCTTGGCATGTGAGGTGATATCAATTATTATTAACCACAAGGCCAGTTATCGAGGTAAGACGTCAATTTTGTCCCAGAAATATGTTTGATGTCTCATTTTAATCATCAGTTGAAATCCAGCATTTTTCATCTAGTGAGTTTTTGTCATAACTCGGTGGGTTAAGGTGTTATTCGTGATTTTAGATTTCAGTAGGCTCTTTCTTGCTGGTGTTTAGATTAGAGGCACGACGGATCGGCGCCGACGATGGTGGTAGTCATGGTTGAAGATGGTGGCACGCTTCAGGGGAAAGATGGCTGGCCTCTGGGAATACATATCACTACGCATGGCACGCCAATTTGTTTAATATAATAGTTGTAAGGTGAAGCAATTTGCCAGTTTTGTGTAATGGCAGGGACCTTTAATTGGTAGTGTCCGGCAGCTGTGTAATTATCCTGTGTCCCGTAAGCGCACATAAATTATTGATAAGTTAAAAGAGTTCCTGAAGATCTTAATTTTTCAGAGAGGCCACAAACATGTGGGATAACCAGAGTTCTAACATGTTTTTTGGTTGTTTGTCCATTTAGGCCTATTTCTGTAATGTTTAGTTTTAGATTTTGTTTTGTGATATCGACAGGATGGTGTTTGGGTGCTCGTTTGTATTATTTTCTCGTAAATCACTGACTGAATTCTTTGTGGAATTGTATATGTTTACCTTTGTATGCCACTTGCAAGCAAAGTCCTTTTGTTTGTTTACTTGCCTGCTTGTGTGTATTCTCTGGTAATATGTGACCCACCATTTGCTGCAATAGCATATGTCCAAAATACTTCTTTAGTTTGTAACTTTGTAACATTGCAGGCCTAAGGGTTAACGGCCTATATAAAGGATACTTTTGTTTAGTGTAATTTTTTGTTATAAATAAATTCCAAAGGTGACAGTGTATTGGGGGAAGGAATCGCAAATATTTTTTATTCGATATAATTAATGTTAAAGTTCAATTAGGGAATTATGAATCTAATTATAACCGCATGGCTGCAGGGCAATGGCAGCATAGCTTTGTTTGAGCAAGGATACCCAGTCTATATCATATTTAGTCGGGGCTAGGGGCGTCAAATTCATTTGCATGTTTATTTCTTGTTTAGCCTCTGCCACATTAGGAAGAGTTTTGGAGCCTGGTGAACCATTGGCTGTCACTGTAGTCATGCGGTAGTGTCTGTGAATGGTAGAGGGCTCATAAGACGGACTTGTACACCTGTATTAGGCAACAAGCGAGGGCCGAGCCTGTGATTGGCTAGCCGAGTAACGCACAGTAGTGGTCACAGGGTCCGGAGAAAAGACCATCGCCAGGTGAGAGAAATCATCTCAACATTGCCGGGGGCAGTCCTGCGAATGGGCAGCAGCCCAACTGTCACATGAATACCTAGGGAGTGGCAATTTACTGCGTGTGAGCAGCACCATGAACTAAATTATCTGTAATTATCAACAAATCTTAAGTTTTGGAGTAACCATTATCTATCAGATTTTATTCCGCCCGCGTGCATAGGTCATTGGTGTGGATGCTTCTGCATTCCCCTTTCTAATTGTAGGCCGCGTGGAGTTTTTTAATTATTTCCTTCCAGACGAGACTTTATCGATGATACACTGGTGACTCTAGGAATATGTTTTTCGGTTTTTTGTGATGGTGAAATAACGGGAATAAAAACTGAAGCTAACAACCAATCTTTCATTTCAAAGGTAACTGAAAAATTATCCTGTAAACACATCCCCAGAGCTAGTCGTGGCAAATAACTTTACCAGTCAGTAGAAGTGCTGTTTAGTTCATCATCTAACGTACCCAGCTCGCAAGGGTGTGGCTGGAAATGTCGCTGTACGGCTCCAGTCAGAACCCGAGTTCCGAGGTTAAACAATGCAACGAGAGGAACGCGACATGACAACTTGCCCACATTTCAAAGAATTGTTCAAAAATAACAGAATACACTGCTTGTAGCGTAGCTGCAACAGATTGTATCCTTCTTGTTGGGTCTGCTTTCAGAATTTACTTCAGGTTCAAGAATTCAGGGCAATTTACTAGTGGATAACTAGGGTGCAATCTGAATGATCAGAAATCATGACAACACAAAATAATCAAAAGCATATAGATATAAAGTTCTATTTTTTAAAAGACATTATTGTGAAAGACATGCTGACAGTAAGTTATGTTGAGTCAAGTGCAAAAATTGTAGACCTCTTTACAAAAACCTCGAAAACATACAAATTTATAGAGTTGAGTGATGCCCTGGGGTTAAAAAATGTATGTACAAGTGTTCTCTAAGTTAAGTTTATTGACATTTGAATAATGTTCCATAGAAAGTTTTCTTTTCGCTGTATCTAATTGCAAAAATTATGTTAAATTGTGTTTGAAAAGTTCAGTACTGTATATTATTCTGTAAACATTATCCAGAATTAAAAATTGATGTTCATTTTCTGTTGTAACTATAGTTCAATTTCAAGTTGTGCAATATGTTATGGAACTTTAATCAAATGTGTTTAAGGGAATATTACTCTTTTATGATTTTTTAAAGTATCCTAACTTGTAATTGAGAGGAGGTGGTAAATATTAATACTTGTTATGCAGGTCTTGGTAACCCTGCTAATCGGTGATGTATTTGTTGCTCATCTTTGTAATACACAGTTGCTGCTCCGCCATAGTAATGGACTGGTGTTGTAGTCTTCTCCGCCCTAAGTATTCATTAATTTAATAATAACTGTGGTAATTTTGTATCAATACATTGAATGTCATGGATTTCTTCAAAGATTATCTTTTGAACATGATTTATATTTTTTGAACCCCATTTTTTATTCAAAAGAATAATATTCTTCTGACAGTATTAATGCAAATAACATATTATTTAAGATTTGTAAGTAAACTGAACTATATCAAAAATAAAAATAAACAGAATTACCTTCAACTACCATTCACAATAAATAACACAAAAAAATACTTTGCTTTAACAGTCGTTCTTATGTCATGCAGGTTGAGTAAATAAATTAAAATACCTACATTAGTTATAATGTGAATCATTTGGCTAAAAATTGAGTGATAAGTTTTTAAGAATTCCTTCAATGTTTATTAAGTCAAATTCATTGAATCATTGTGAAACGATAATCTATTCAAAAAATTGAATTTAAAACATTGAAGTGAGTAAGTACCATATTTACCTGAAAAGAGGCACAGGTATTTTTCCCAAAACTCTAACCTCAAAATGTTACCTCGGCCTGATATCGAGTATCAAGAAAAATTATATACCAAGAAGCTAAGTTTCATCATGTACAACATGTATTCACAATTTCTTTGTTGTTCATGAAAGTACTGCAATATAAAGCAAGGAAGTATATATTTGTTTGGTAACCACAAGATAAATTTAACAAAGGTAACAATCATTATGTACGGTAAAATAAACGCAGCTAAAACATAATGTGGACGGGATGTTGTGGCTATAGTGTTACCAACACGAGCAGAAAATGTATCTACAATAACAGTACCTAATATTTATTCCAACTAGAAATTTTTTGAAACGAACTGATCGTACAAAGTTAATTGCAGTGCATGTTTTGTTACTTTCCCCTCATTTACACATTTTTCATTTTTCCCTTAAAAAGTGTAATACAGTCAACTCTCGATTATATGACCCTGGGAATATAGACCCTCTTGAAGTAACTACCCTTTTTCCAGGAACCGTGGAAAATTGAAAAAAAATTTTAATTAAAAGAAAATAGCAGAAAAAGGCGTTACATTTATTATGGCCGCAAATGGTTGCAGTTATTTCTCGAGCACTGTACTGCCGCACATGGCGTGTTATAAAAATATACGTTGCTGCCCCTTCCCATTCTCTGGCCTGTCTGCGACCCGCCCGCCTCTTTCCCTCCACCCGGCCAACCGCTCCAAAAAGGCAGTTCACGCACCTCTTTTTCATCATGTGCGTGCCGTAACATTTTTGCCACTGATTTCTCGTGCCCTTGGATACGGTAGTCTGTCTTTGTGCCTGTGATATTACGATTACATGTATTGTTTATTTAAGCTTTATTATGTTTTTCATTTTAACAAAATGCCATTAAATATAATTACCATAATGTAATTTAATGATATATACACAGTAATGTTTTTAAATCATTATTCTTTTCACAAGTGAAAGCAGGACAGTTCAAACTGACACTACCAAACGTTGGATGGATGTCTTAGATATGTGTGGCATAGGGCAGTATGACACTTGACAACAGCGCGTCTGGTGTGAGTCACTAGCCCATATGTGCGCTCACGCTCACACACACGCACACACACGTAATCGGAATGATCGTAAGTAACAGCTGTGGATACACTTGCGTCTGTGAAAAGAAAATGTGAACCAGCATTGTGTAGGTTTAAAGCTGTTCTGTGAACGCGTTATCCAAGTTTATTCACAATGATCAACATCTTGATGTTTGTAATTGTTTACTGTTGGTGAACAAATTGAAACTGAGTATCAAATCCCTCTCCATGCACATTGGTGAAATGTGTAAATAACTCCCGCAGAGAGTAGAATTATATACAAGCAGATTATTTTCACACTGCAGAATGAGCTAGAGAAGGAAAAGAACTGCAAAACAAAGGGAGTAAGTAGTGTTATCATCACGTCCCATTTGCTGAACGAGCGCCAGGAGCTGTGAATAGGTAGTGGTCAAAAGTGGCACAAGTGACGCAGCAGACACGTCGTGTATGTTGTTTTTGAGCTAACCAGTTTCCAGATAGGTCCTTGCGCACACATCATACATGTGTGTGTATGTGTGCGTGATAGCTCGCTGCCAAGACGAAGTCCTAGGAGGCAAACAGCTTTATCAAAACGTATGTTGTGCCAACTAGAATTACCGTTGCCGGCGAAGTTTGTGCCTGATGTATTGAAAAAAAGTCATAAATGTCAACCAATGTATGTGCCTATTGAAATAAATTACTATTTCAATCAACATCATTGCAATAGTACCTTGTGTAAATAGTTTCGAAACGCCGACATTGCTGGCACTTAATTACGTTGGCGACGATATTCACCTTTCATTATCATGAGTTCATGCTTGATGTTGAGCTACAGAAGGTCGTATATGCATGTCCAGAGTATCATTTATTCAATATACATCGTTCTTTTGAAAAATATTACTATTACAATAAATTTATTGCGGTATTCTTGCAAATAACTTCCAAAAACGGTTATTGTGGGCATAAGAATCTATATTGCCGGTGATGTTTTTGCATAATTTTGAGCCAAAGAAAAGTCATATATCCGCTTCCAGTGTGTCTATTAATTCAAAATGCTTTACTCTACTGAAAAATATTACTATTTCCATAAACTTTGTTGCAGTATTCTTGCAAATAACTTCCAAAAATGGTCGTTGCAGGCGCAAGAATCTATTTTGCCGGCAAAGTTTTTGCATAATTTTGAGCCAAAGAAAGGTTATATATCCACTTCCAGTGTATCTATTTGTTCAAAATACTTCACTCTACTGAAAAATATTACTATGTATTTCAATAAACTTTATTGCGGCATTCTTGGAAATAACATCCCAAAATGGACGTTGCGGGTGCAAAAATGTATGTTATCGGCAAAGTTTATGATTTATACTGAAGTAAACAAAGTTTGTAGATCCACTTCATTGGCATACTTTTAAAAATAACGAGTTTGCTTTTCAAAATAAATGTGGATAATTTTATAAAAACATGTAATTTTTGCGCCAAAGACGAGTGAATGCCGATTCAATGATAAAAAACCAGTAAATGTCAACATTTTTGTGGTCGGACACCGCTGAAAATTTGTCAAAACTCTAATAACGACCCCTCCGAAATAACTACCCTATTCCCGGGAACCGTGAAGGGTCGTTAAATCGGGAGTTGACTGTATAAGGGTTCCGTTCCATTTCACAAATAATTCTTAAAAAGTAAGTCACAACCAATGAACAATTACATGTTCCTCCAGAGTGGAAAAATTACCATTTAAAACTTGTCTTACCAGCTGCACTTTCTTGAATAAACGTGGACTCATGGAAGCTGTTGACTGATGGCTCAGTTTATCATCCTCCCTATCAGACATTGCCATCCCAGACTCTGGATCTGGGTTCACATCCTGCAGTGTAGCTGACTTCTTGAAGATTGCTTCAAATGCTAAGCGTATCCTGCAAGTTATAAACAGTTGTGTCTTATACATACACTTTGTGGGACACTGCAGTTGCCATTATAAAAGCAAGGTCTTGGGAAAGTCACTCAGAATTGTCATATGAGCAGTCAATTTCCAAAGTGTGTCTTAAAAAAATTAATAAATTAGTTTAAGGTATCAATGGATTGGCCTTAATGTCCACTATGCATCTAACTACTGTTGTATGTCTGTACTTTACTGGGCAACTGCCTCAGTATATCCTTGAAGAACTCTGGAAATACCAGGTACATTATTCTGCTACTGTCTTAGCACCACTAACTACTTGGGTAGATTAGAATCTATTCCTCCTTTTTGGGGAACATGAGACTGGGATATTTATATTGGTAAAGTGGGGCAGGATATTTACCAACGAATCACTGTTCAGAATTAGTTAGATTGAAGTATCTGGCTTTGAATGCGGCTCTGAGAGCCCTACACTATTCCTTGGCCTTTATAAATGCTGTCCTTTTGGTGACAGTCCGTCGGACTGGTAGTTTGGTTGTCAGAGATTGATTCTCGCACCCTTGAGTGGGCAGGACTGCAGGATAGGTTCGTCAAATGTCCGACTGATCCTGTACCAAAGGGCAAGTTAAGTGGTGGGCCATCTGTGTGGCCTCGATGTGAGCTCTGATTAATTTCTGCAACCATTGGGGCTTAAGGCTAGTTTGCCTTTTAGCTGGTTTATTAGGGCTGTTCATTCAAATTATTCTAATTCCTGAGTTAGAAAAACCTTCCCTGAAATAATAATAGGAGTATTAAACATAATAATTAATGATTAATTATTGACACAAAACAACCATTCCTGGTTTTCTAAGCCACAACCCAGAGGGTGAGGGCACCACTCCCAATCATCTCTGTGCAATGACTCTATATTCAACTTTAAGTACTTTCCCTGTTATAATAAACTACTAAACTATGCGTGAACCGTCAATATAATGCCCACATAGCTTATCGGGCACTTACAATCCCAATCACTTATACTAAGCTAGGCAAGCAATGGCTGTTTCCTTGCTGGTGAATCCACTCGGACGTAGTGCTGGTGTGAGCGCTCAGCAAGTTCTCTCCAAGGAAAGATGACTACTGGCATGTGTGAAAACAATTCAAAATAATTAAATGCTGTAAAATTACTACCAGTGGTAGGCTTCCCAACCACCAAAGTGGTTATTTAATCTAAGCAGGGAAGCAACGTTTACATTTTAGGTTAACCTGACCTTGAAAAGACTAACCCTCTGAAGTGAGGTTCTTTACTGACTAAAAACTACAAATGGCATTCCAAGTGGATGTGAGATGAAAAATATGTGGTGAAGGGAGATGTTACTCAAGTGGTAAGCACAGCAGTGTTCTTATGCAATTGTAAACAAATACATCCCGAGTCCTGAGACGCATTTTACGTCACCCAATACTATGTTTTACAGTTCAAAAAAGACCCTGAGTCAATGAAAACTGCATATGAAAAATAACACCTGTTCCAACTGTTCCAAAGATGTCCTTGTCCACAATAATGTCTACAGCACAAATTTTTGCAGGAAGAATGGCAGCTGTCCTGAAAAATCTGTATGTACTGTATGTTGTATTGTTGGATCACTCATCCTGTCATTAACATTAGTATGTGCAATACACCCAATTAGGTCCCTTTCAAAAATGCTGTGAAGCACTGATGGAAAACCTTTGATTTCAATAACCAGCCCACCCTAAATTACATCAGCCTGTGTCTGTAGCTAACACACATACCAATATATACCACTGCCAAATTGCAGAATGTAATAGCGGATAGCAAAATAATAATGACAAATGTCCTCTCAGTCAGCAGAGCGAGCACTCTTTATCTCTCATTTGGGATAGGGCGGGTTCGCGCGGTGAACAAAAACCAAAAAATGACTGGTCGCTGACATCAAAAGATCACACACACATACAAGTAGGTTTTGAGCGAAATAAATAAAACAGCATTTATTCCGACGTCGTTTACTTCCACTAGGAAAACAATAGCACCACGTGCTCGTGGTAATACAGTTCAGAGTAAAAAAACGATGGGCTCGACCGATGGCAATGAGAGCAAATAAAATAAAGTTTCTCCACTGTTGGAATGCAGAGTATTTCAACAGCTACTCGGAGATAATCACACAAATTAAAATTACTGCAATTCCACACTGCCTAACCACGCGACGGCCCGGACCACGCCGAGACACGTCCGCCCTCTATCGCTTCTCACACCTTAAGAACGACCTCGTGGTCCAGCACCATGGCTGCTGCCTCCGGCCGGAAACTTACCAGAATGGCCAACCATACATAACCAGGGCATACTCTGCATTCCTACTAGAGTATCCAGCTTATTTCTAGAACAGATATATCCTTTCAAAATTACGTTTATATTATTTAAATAAATACAATTTCAAACAAACTTACACAATGTTACCATAAAATTCACAAATTAACCATCTCTAGCAAGTAAATGTCTGCACCCGTCGGTGCTACTTCAGTTGGTATACAGTAGTGACGTCAGTTGTGCGCCGGGCATTTCAACTTGATAAAATTCTAACTCGCAAACATGTATGGCAGTGCAATATTTTCCTACGGCTCTGGATACTCTTATAACTCAACAGCAATCTTTCTTATTCATATTAAAATAACTTTAAGCGGTTTGGCCCACCGTGATAGAATATACAGTAAAGAATAAATACAATTTAGTGGTGAAAAGTCTCTTGAAGGTGTCCAGACTACAGGTTACTCTGCCCACATTGCCTGTATTTGAAACCATACTCTATTGTTTCATTTACGACGTCGAATCACAACACATAATCGTTGTGTCGCACCAAATGACACTTAACACATGTTTTTAATAAGGGAGGCCGGGCACAGAAATAATAATACCGGGAGACTTCGAAACAAAAAGGACAATACAATTATACCAGTTACCTCATGTTTCAAACCAAAGTACCTATAAAAAACTCAGTCAAGGATCCAGGGTTCCTAGGCCTATATTGACGCAGTGGGTTCTAGATCATCAAAGAACCAAAATACTACATTTAACAAGAATTAATATTGATGATTACAGCCAAAAATCCAGCATCGCTGTGAAGAGGAGGAAATAAAAATAATATAAATTCGAATAAGTTGGGGTGGGATGGCAAAGTACTTCACACAAGGTTATATTTTCTGTCCATTTCTTGCAGTAAGTCAAAGGATTTACCTACAAAACGCAAAGCATGTATGGATTATGTTATCAACTTGACAAATGATACATGACTGTTGATGTGTGTTAACCACAATACCAATTTTTCTTATAATTAGGCCTAGAGTGTACTAGACCTACTATCGGTTTTGTTAACATTCAACAAGAAACTTAAGTTTTCTCTCTGATAATTGCTAAATGGATGGCCACAGTAAGAGTTCTACATTGAACCTCCAGAAAGTCGAAAATTCTCCTTGAACATATCCAACAGTTGTAATTTGGAGGAAGAGTTTGAGGTAATTACTGGAAACTTGAGTTATCTTTTGCCAATGTGCTGTTGCAATTACTCTTACATCCCGATAGGTACCTGTCAGTACACGTAGTGCATGCTAAAGTGAAATTTTTCTCAGTCAATGGACGTCCTTTGCAACAGAACTTGGTGTATTATTTCTTCTAAAGCTAAATAAAATTTGTAGTAGCTCTTCTAATGGGTGGCTTGTCAAACAATTTGTAATTAGTCTTCCTCTACCTGTGGTGCTAATTGCAAAACTCTGTTTACATAATCTGATTTCAGTTTCAGCCTAACTTCCAAATGCCTTGATGTCACAATATGTCAGAGAATAGCAACAACCAACACAACACGATACGATACAGTGCATCACAAAGTACTAATACACTACTATTCATGTGAACTAAAATCTACCATTATGGACATATTCGAATAAAAATATTGAATACTGTGACACTCCAATGATTCTACAGGTTGATTGCTACATGCATGGCATCCCCCAACCATCCCTTGGAAACACAAAGGATATTGACAAACAAAATGCAATATATGATACCATGAGTTCTTATAATTGCAAATATTGCTAAATCACTCACAATAGCTCAAACCAAAAAATTGTCTTCTTCATAGATTCCATACAACTCACATACAAACTAGGTAACACTTAATGGAAATTTCACAGTTTAACATGGCGCGGTATCCAGTGCGGTAAAACTAAATGTTCTCACCATGTGATTAAACAGGAGGATGGATTGCCTGCAACTCGCTGACAATTCCTGAGGGTAGGTGAATCACAATGTGTCTCATGGAGACATAACAACTACATTAGTCCAACATAATAGGTGTCATATTTGTCCGTCAAAGTTTCTTTTCTCTACCATAGGCACTAACCTCACAAACCAAAAATTTAAATATTCACAAACTTGATAAAATCTAAATCCCAAACACAAATTACAGAATATTTACGTAATCACTTATTGCTACAGTTGATTGGAATCAGTGTTTTTACTATAACATGTACTATAATTGTCTGAATATTAGAAGAAATAACATTGAAAGAAGACATTGCAACATGATGGTGTACATGGTCACAAATTTTTGGTAACTTTTAATAGTACTGCGCTGATCTTTTTAAGATTTTTTGCAGCAAAACTTAAATAGTTAGCACACTCATCATCCACATCATAACCCTTTCATTGTTATGAAATAAAACCATCACTCACAGCCTTGAAAGTCAGAAGTCATTTTACTCATTGCTTCCGTAAGATAATCAGCTTGTATCCACTGTCTCTTATTAATTGGGTGTATATCTGCTATGTGGCAGAAACATATAAAATAAGCACAACCTTATGCTATGAATCATATTAGATATTTTCTACAACATTAATACAGAAGCCTCACACCGAGTCAAACAATGGTGACATTGTGTTCTGTTGAAAGTTCCCCAGCAGTTCCAACCAACAACACCAAGACTATCCTGGAGTTCTTTAGCTATTAATTTACACACATCAAATACCTACCTAACATATTCCTGGGTCAGAAAAATCCCCATGTTATAAGACTTCACACAGTTATCCGACACACAATTCTGACTGCCAAATGTCTCACAACTACTCACTCATGCACATTTCTGCAGGCAATGCAGCAGTTACAACATCAAGTTGAGATACAGGAACACTGTGCTACTCGTATACCTGCTTTCTGCCCCTGTGACTGTGGTGTATGGTGTGACACTGGGAGTAGTTGACGGGCTGAACCCTCGCAGTGTGAAGGAATTAGTCTTCTTCAGGATTGACTTCTTTGGTTGGCTTCCAAATACTGGATGGTATTGAGGCTGAAAATTATTAAAAATACTTTTGCTTAGTTAGCAGTCGTAAATAAAATAAATATTTTGCATGACTATTGTAAAATTTTTGGTATCGGCTGCTCGCAGTAAAGCAAGAAGTATTTAAAACCTTCCCTACAGGCACTAAGCACTATTTTATATATGTTTTTTACTACATCCTTAGATATTTATTTAATAATTTTTCAACCTTTGAGGAAACAGTCCATAAGAGAGATTCAGGAAAGCCATTTAAAAATTAGGCGTATCATTTTAATTCCCAACATTTCATTGATTTAATGAGTTTTTAATAGGTCACCTCTGTCTAGTTCACAAACATAATGCTAAGGTATTATATTTTCAACAAAAACACTGGATAATAAGTTAAATGTTTACTACACATAGCAGTAAATTTAACCAACACATGAACATTTCTGACTGCAGTCAACAAATGCAAGATTGTGAGTGAAATGAAGAATATTTACAAGGTCTACTAAATTAGAAAACATTAGCCCAAAAATATCCAGCACACAATCATACAGGGCATTTTGGCTGTACATTGTTATTAAGCTGGCTTCCCACTGGTGCGTGTTCGGGCGCGCATCCCTTCTGCAACATCATACCTGACGTCACAGTTACGGTGCACGCCATACATACAGCTGTGGAAAGGACTCGTTTGGTGTTTTGAAATCAAGCTGGGAAGGATCGCCTTGGAAGCGATCCTAGGGGGTGTATGTGCATCTAGTTCAAAGATACCGCCGGACTACTTGGGTTCTGTGACACTATGGGGGCAAGATGTGCTTGGTATTCCCCACACTTTGTACAATGATAGGTGACATGTCCAGAAAAGCTGTAGGGACATGTAGAATGCTAGGCTATCAAAAATTTGTAATATGTGTGGAGTTAAATTTTATAAGATTTATATGAAGACAGTTTGATGAATTTTTTTAAGGGTGGTACAGATTTTAAATTTAACCAAGTGTAGCGGGTCTAAGATGTAGCGGGTCTCTGCTAACTGACGTACTACCGGACCATCCTGGTCACGGCACCAAGAAATGTGACGGGGCGAGGCTAACTGACGTACTACCGGACCATCCTGGTCACGGCACCAAGAAATGTGACGGGGCGGGTCTGGAGTATACTACTTACATTGCCGTCAACATATCTTCCACGTGGCCAGTCGTGATCGTATAGTGGTTAACTTAAACAAAAATTTCGCTGTAGGCTACTCAAATAACCTTAAGTTTATTTACGTGACTGCTTTTATTAACACTTTAAAAAATTCAACTTTACAAACTGTAACAATTTAGACTGCAATCATCTCAAATCATAGTCAAATCCTGACGCTCCCGGGAGAGAACAGTTCAACACAGAAAAAAAAAACTTGTAAGTTCAAACTAAATTATTTGAAAAAAACAAAAAGCACGCCACATCTCAATATTACGTTCTCGCGAATGCGAGGCCTCTACTCAGCAACTATTACACAAGGCTGCTCAGCCACCTCTCTCCCACACAGCCCACCAACTGTTCCAAACAACCATCCTTGTCCGCCCCCGAACACCAAGCACTACACGGCGTCCGAACAACAAGTTACGACCGTCCCCGTCCGCGACTAGGCAACAAGTAAGTAAAATGGTCGACCCCGCGGAGCTTGCTCTCTCCCTGCAGCGCCTCTAGCGGCCACCCAGCACACCAAGGTAAAAACGTAACGGAAAATTAAAACTAAATTAAATATAATAACAAATTACAAACTTTTACACCTCTAAACATTTTGTAAAGTGAAAATATTGCTTTAAAACCAAAATTACACAATAACTTTAAATAAATTCGATCCACGTGTCCTTCCATTGGCTCAAGCCAGCCCGCGCAAATATATTATCGTCTCTCTCGCACACTCAACGAGCGGCGGCGCACGTGCACTTTGTGAAAAGTAAAAGTATAAGAAAAACTGTTAAAAATCTAAATATAGCGATTCCTGGAACTGGGCAGGCACACCTGTGCCATCCAACTACACTTGCCAACAATACACCCAGTCCTGAATTACAATACAATAACAGTTAAGCTGCAAATAATATTATTAAATTTAAATTAGAACACAAAGTTGACTCAGCCTAAACAAACCAAATTAAATACATATAAAGTTTAACAATTTCAAAAACTGATAGGCGTATAGATATAAGGTCAACAACAGGTCAACAATACCTCAAAGTAATTATATAGATAATAGCAAATTCATGAAGTCAAACATAAGGAAATAACAAAATAAAAATAAGACACAATAAAGGCCTAAGTGGTGGGTGGACCGCCTCACACAAGTAATGACAAAGCATTTGTGCTATGTTGTGAGAAACTATTTTAAATTAGTAATTTATCTTTCGTCTGCAGTCCATATTTGGATGTACATTTTAGTACTCAAGCAAAATGTTTTATTAGTTATGAGTACCACTAAAAATACGCTTTATTAACATTTCGATTACTACAAAAACTATTTGAAAACAATAACCAATTAACACGGATTCTCTTTTGTATAACCGGCTAACATTTCCACAAAGTGTTAAAGAGATTTAATATTGCATATTTTAAATTTTTGTGATGAACTTATAAAAATAAATGCAAGAAATATCGGAATTTAACAATTCTGTATTTTTACATTTTAATTTCAAAGTGATTAATATTGCAACTCTCCAGGTGTGAGAAAAACTGTCAACATTGCTTGTTACCTTTCACTTTCTTTGGGATACTCTCATTATATTCCGTCGCTGCTCCAGCCACATCTCACTTCACCTACATCTTCAGCATAAAAAAACTGCCATAATTCAAAGAAATAGTAGATGTGGCTTACTTTACACACAATGTTTAATGTTTAAGTCCTCATATTTGTGTTTGAAAAAAAATAAAGAATTTCTTAATAATGCATTTTGATAATGTAGTGTTTTTATAAACTTTAAATACTTTCTATTCGTATATCACGTTCAAAACACAGATGAAAAATTGACATTTTAACAGGCTTAATTAATACGAATTCGTGCCAATAGTATTATTACACAAAAAATAAAGTGTGTCAACTTCTTTTTACAGAAAATATGCTGTTGAAGTCAACATCACGTCAGTTCCCAATTATCTTAAACTACTGAATTTTGTTGAAATTTACAGAAATTACTGCTTTTTATTGAAAAATGCATTGGTTAGTTATTTTGTATTCCTTTGCAAAATGTAATAACGCCGGTAATGCTTATAGTTTCCCAAAAAACTACATGAAATCATCGCATGGATTCACACGTGCTTTTAAGTACCATATAAAAAATTACTTCGTAAAAATTCCATTACACAAGAAATACTATTTAGTTATACATACTTTAAACTGTAAAAAAAATTATGTTCCCGTGTGTTGCGCTGCTGTTATTTAGGTTAATATTTATTTCCGCATGGTGTAAATAATGGTTTGTTCATGCTGCTCGAATTTACGCGTTTAATGCCCTATGAGTGATAGCTCCAGTTTTAAAAACTAAACGATTGTTTCAATATTGTATTTTCATGTACATTGGACATACTCGCACTGCACTCAACTGAACTATAAATAATGGACATACTTGTCCTGCACTCAATTCAACTATAAATAAGTATCATCTGCGTCGAAGTATGCTGATGAATCCGTAGTTAACTTAAGAGCCTATAGAACACAACAAACTTGAGCAGTTTAGTATAGCTATGAATATTAAATAACCCTCGATATTCAAGTTCAAAAAAACAAATCACCATGCCCGATTATGGTGTATGTTAATGTTTCGTCCTACATGTTATCCTATGGTGAAAAATTAATGTTGGAAACTGACAAGGACACGTCGCCTGCACCGTCCAAACTGCCAAGCCGGAGCTCAGATACACACACAGTGGAATGGGTATTGTCCGTCATTCGCTTCCCCACCATCTCTTGTGCGGGTTTTTTTTTGCGCCAGAGGGTTGTGCGTATTTTGACCTGCAGTGGTAATGGCCTGGACTGTCGGTAGACATGCATCGCCTCGGAGGGTCCTCAGGTATCTGAGGTCACCATGCGCGCCCAAACACACACCAGTGGAAAGCCAGCTTTAGTGTGTGATGGCGGTCGTGCCTCCCTGACCTTAATAGCCTACTGCCATCCACACACCAGTGCGATAATCCAAAACTTCTTATTTCATTCTATAGTGTACCATAATTAGTGAAGCGCTAGTGTTGTTCATTCTTTTATTAACTGTGTGCTAAGCTGGTGACTTGGGGTGAGAGCAAACCAGGTTGCCAGCCCTGTCAACCTGACAGTGCTGAACATCCTACCAGCCCCAGCAAAAGCTTGTTAATTTATTAAGAAATTATAACTATTTTACGAAGCATGTATTTTGATCAAAGTACATTTAATGTATACTTTATGTCAATGCATTTTTCATTATCATATTTTAATATAAATTCGTCCACCACTGAGCTTGCGTTTAGGCACACAGAAGCTGGAGAGGTCTGTCTAATCATGCCTAAACTTGGGAGTCTGACAACAGCAGGTTGCGGCGACCGTACGCGTCTCACGGCTGAAGGAAGAACACACTTTGTTTCAGTATCTAACGTGCAATAGTATAATTTAAAATATCGGAACCATTCTTGTGCACATATATTTTCAGAGAACAAACCCCTACCAATGTAAACTGTGACCCCACCAGATTTAAAAATTACATTTAATTTGCCTGTTTAGTATCTATGTTGGTAAACTCAGGGCCTGGATCACCTGCCCACTTCAGTCGAGCCTACTGAGTAACTGTGCTGTGCGTACAGGAGATATATATAGGTACGAAACCAATTTTGAGTTGTATACATTTATTTAATGCCCTGTTATAATGAGTAGTGTACGCAACCACTCAATGCTAGTATCAGGTGGAGGACTATTACCGTGCTGCCAGGTTTTATCAGTAATCTCAAGTGTTTCACTCTCATTCGTTTCATCTGTACTAGCATCTGACTGGCTGCAGGAGGTCCACATTCAATATTGATAATGTAATAAGCTTCTTGGCCTTTCTTTTGTTCTCTAAACATCTTCATTCTTTCACTTCTTTTCCTTCTCTCTTTCTCAGAAATGATTGCATGGACCTAAATTTTAGTGGTTTCTTTTCAAATGATTTTATGTTGTTAACTTTGCTTCTGAATATTTTTCTGTTTTGGATCATCTTTTGTATACTGGTTTCTTGTGCATCTCTTTTGACTTTTTTGATCCACTTAGAGATAAACTTCAATGATGTGATGTAAAGAATATCTTTTAGCTCACTTGGTTTTTGTCCAATCTTTGTAGGTTTTCATACAGTTTCAACTGTCATTTCTATATTATATTCATGATATTTTTAACTGTACTTGATAAGTTCCATGTTTTTCCTATTCTTCCATGTCTCATCAGCAGTCTTCTGAGGTCCCAGAATTTTCCTAAAGAAGAATCTTCATTTCCTTCTTTTCAAGTTCCTCCATCTCTCCCTTTTTATTTAAGACAAGACACTCCAAAGTGTACAGCCCTTCTTGTTTTACAACATAACTATAGTGCATGATTGTGCCCTTGTATGATAGTGATCATTTGTTGTATCTGTTTTGTATTAGTTCACAGGCAAGATCTTATTTTCTGGCTCTTCCTTTGACTGCCTCTTTATCCAGTCCATTGAATTGGATCCACTTGCATATTGGAATTTATCTGTTTTTTGATCTTCCCTTGGTTTACCTTCATGTATTTCTCTCTCCATGGTGTTTGTGCTTTATATATTCCACTTTTTCATATAAGACTTTGAGACCAGATTTTCCAGCAATTTAATGCAAGATCTCCAGCATTCTTTACACATCCTTCCTGTTTCTGACTAAAAGTGCAAGGTCATCAACAAAAGCAAAACCCCCGAATTGCAAGTTGTTTCCGTTCTTTCAAAGGTGTATTCTACTTATTCCTGAGAGATTTCTCCAAAAATTTATCTTTCGAGATTGTGTCCATGAGGAGTTTGTTTTATGATTTCTCTCATCTTCCCATCAATATTGGATTCCTCTAAAACCCTAATTTTAGTTTGTCAACTAAGTTGTATGCTTTTTTTGACATCAACAAATATTACAACCATGTTATGGGTTCGTATTGCTCAAATTCTCAGAATGCTCTTAACGTTGATTATCTCTTAAACACCTTTACAGAAACCAACTTGATATTCTCCAATGAGGTGATCAGACTGTTCTTCAACTGTTCTGAGCAAGACTTTGGAGAGTACCTTGTAAGCAACTGACAGTAAGGAGATCCCTCTGTATCTGTTCAGATCTATCCACGTGCCTTTCTTATGATGTGGGTGTATGAAAGCACATTTCCAGTCTTTCAGTATCCTTTCAGTTCTCCATATTTTCTCTGTAAGGCGGTATATTCCTTCTGCAACAAACAACCTTCCTTCCAATCTTACACATTTTTGTCACATTACCATCTTCACCATGTGCTTCATTATTCTTGAGCTCCTTGATTACCAGCCTGAATTGAATATGCTAATGTAATTGAAATATTTAATTTTAAATCCTCAAATTTAATAACTGAAGTAACTTTAATATAACCTATACACTACATTTTATATCATAATATTACTTAACTTATTTTCCATGTAATTTAATATTTTGCTTATTACTTGAATGGAGGTGCTTCATTCAGTATGTGTTTTGTAATGCTAGGAGAAGTTTTAGTTCATACATGTGTCCACCCAGTCCATGTTAGTCAAGGTATGTAGGATGAGTTTGAGCACATATTTTTATTTCTGCAGGGGTGGACGTGGCCCTTTCTCACTCAGTGGAAGAGAGACGATAGTTTAGGTGTCGTAATAGGACTTCACATTTAAAGAAGAAGCTGCACCATGTCCTATAGTTTAACTTCTAGATGTCAAGGTGACACTTGCAGCAGGATGCAGACAAATGCTAAGGAAGATGTCCAACTTAGAGCCACTGCTTTAAGAGCAGAGGCGCTAACTAATTTAGGTGGATTTTTGTGGTGAAAATTAACATAGTGTGTAAGCACCCTCTAGCTACTGACCTTACACGAGACATGTAAGACATGGCTCCTCAGAGTTTTTTGGATTTACTGGCAAGGGTATCTCAGAATGGCGACTGGTGTTAGCATAAAATTCACACACATACACATAAACTTGTATACACACATGATTTACTGCACCTACTCAGCCCTGCTGGCTACTGGCGAATAGTACATATTAAAAAAATTTATACAAATGAAATGTCTAAGCTTCTTTAATGTCTTAAAACTGCCACAGAAACAGACATATCTGGTCCTGCAAAGATAGGAGCCACAAAGATTAGACAGCATGTCACAGTCAGTACAGCAGGCGGGGAAAATAGCCAAAAAAGTATACTGTGTGCAGGAAGCGCTCTTGAGTACACATAAAATTAGTTACACAGCTCTACCTCAGATCAGGAATAACTTACCGTACTTTACATAGGCTTCAGAGACCCAAAGTTGAAAGAACTGAAAAAGTTCATCAAAGTACAAGCCCTATACATCTAATATGAAGAATATATGTATCAATTACTCTATATATGCATCAAGGCTTAGCTGGGAGGGGGCCAAAATTGCAGCTATTAAGGACATGGTTAACTCCCATAACTGTTGGCTAAGCTAATAAAAGGGGGCAAGGAGCGAAACCAGCACAAGTAACATAAAAAAACTTGAGAAGAGATGCTACGTGTGCAAATTTAATTTAAAGACAGAAAGTATCTACAGGATTTATAATTTATTTGAAAGTACTCTGAAAATCTAGAAGAAATGACAGGTCGGAAGCCTGTCCCTACGCAGCTGTTTGCAATGGTCTTATTTACTTTATGACAAGATATTCTATGTATTGATTCGGTTTCATGAATAATAATCCTGGTTATTAGAATTTTAAGCCATTTTCTAACTCAGTTGCGCAATGATTTACTTCCCTGTCTTAGAGGCAATCCAATCACAATGCCAATCTCTTGCTTGGGTTCTAATACAGGCAGATCATATTAAGATTTTTCACACATGGAGAAAATGTTGGATCATTTCACAACCATGTAATTGCCTCTTCACCTACCTCTCAACTCAATTTAATACCATAATTCCCCAGGAAACAATTTGTGTGTCCTTTGTGTGAGAAAGATGTCTGTAATTGACACGTGCCACTCATATTATGAGTCACATAGTGATGTGCCTGATAAGCAAGAAGATAGTGACCTACTGATTACTCACCTGGTCTTCTGTGTAAACTACATCGTTTGGCGACAACAAATTAGCAGCAGAGCGCTGCTGAAGTTTCAGGATATCTGGTGCAGGGATCACTTCAAATCTAGAAGGCCTCCTTGCCCTTTGAGAAGATTCTTCCAGTAGCCTTCTCTCCGTCTCTTCCTTTGCCCTGGGAATCAAAACATTGCAATAATATTTACAGTTCTTGAAAATAAGAGTTTTCAAGTTATTTCTTTGTGTATGTGATGGATGCTGTACAATATTACTGAAAAGTTATAATATCTCATGAATAATTAATTTTAATATTTAAATAAAATTAGATCTACACTTTAAATAATTAACAAACAAATTTTAAACATTTCTGTATACTCAACATTATGAGTTTATAACTATGCATATGCTTATGTTTATCGTACAAGTTAACTGAAAATATATCTGATTCTGATGTAGTGCTTCAAAAACTGTCTTGATACTACAATAGTTTCACATGCTATTATGTGACACAATGAATATCCCTGCATTACTCATACACACACCTGCCAATTGGGATTTTAAAACAAGTAGGCAAAGTACTAGAATGGAAAACACAGACTGCACCAATATATCATGTTTTTTATGTTATAACTATATATTATGTTAACTCTATGACATGTCCAATATCTTTGTACAACATGTGCAGAAAAGATCATAAGGATGCAATAAAACAAACAAACAAAAT
This sequence comes from Medauroidea extradentata, assembly GCA_003012365.1. Taxonomy (NCBI): domain Eukaryota; kingdom Metazoa; phylum Arthropoda; class Insecta; order Phasmatodea; family Phasmatidae; genus Medauroidea; species Medauroidea extradentata. Next base: position 48,195 of record PNEQ01063248.1, read on the forward strand.
CACCAGGAACGAGGCTGAAATCAGTACAGTTAAAAAAGTGAGATAAGATGAAACCCATAAATTCCTAAAATTGAGATATAGGAACACTACTTTCATGAAAAAATTATACCCTACAGTTAAAAGCAAAAATAAGTTTGTTTTCTCTTTAAATCCTACCAAGCAAGGTGGCACAGTCTACATTTGTTATTATTGCAGTGATATTTGTGTCAAGAATGTAAACTGAACAATCAACTTATGTTTATATAAACAATGAAAAAAATATTGAGTCTCAGATACTTGTATCAGTATCACAAAATACAATATAAAAGAAGAGAGAATCAAATGTAACATAAATATGCACTTAAAAAAAATAGTAAATTAATTGAATATTCATTTTATACAGGATTCCTCAAACTCGATAAATCAATATTGCATGGCTTAAGATAATTCTTTAATTACAGCAAAACATGCCTTTATTAACAACTAGAACTACTTGGAATAGTATTACCATTTATATGTTGGAAAAGATAATATTGCATATATTTTATCAAATAAGCTAACATGCAAGGCATTATTTAAGCCAGTTTTACGCATGGGCTGATACAAAATTACTGGCCCAGAATATAGTCAATTTTAGATTACAGTCAACTGTGGGTACTTTCATTGCAGGAGTAACACTAACAGACTCAAAATATTTGTTTTGGGACCATTAATGAAGAAATAAATAGCTTTGCTCCATTCATTTAAAGTTTACTATTCCTTCTTCTAATGGCATCTAATCAAATATTTTGAGTCAGTCAGTGTTACCCTGCAGTTATGGTATCCACACATTGCGGTACATCTTTATCAAATATTATGCACTACTGAAATGAAATTAACATTTCCAGCTTCCTTACACAAAAAGCTATAAAGAAGTTAGCCTACATTTTCAAGAAAAAATTACCCATTTCTTTTTTACTTATATTATACGCCTTTAAGTGTTTAATTTGTGACTCTACAGACATGTTGTAGGATTTTCTCCAGTCAAGAACACTCTAGAAAAAAAAAGGATAGTTTCACTTCAGAAGTGTGTGTGAAATATACTGTCGTCGTACTAGGCCACAGGCCAGGTGGAGTTGCGCCTGGTCGTGGCAGGTGTTCGCCAAGTGTGTCAGTGGCCGGTGTGAGCTGGTTGTTAATGGCAGATGTGCGGTACTTGAGTGTGTGTGGTGGATCAGTGACGGCGGCAGGGCATCATGTGTGAACTTAACACAGACGCGCGACACCTGCCACCTCGGCTGCCGCACAGCCGTCTGCCAGTGCAGGACACGTGGCTTCGCCGCCCCCTCCCTCTACCGGCGCATGAAGAAGACAGTCTGGAAGCAGCGGCTGCGACGGACGGAACAAGAGAGAAGTACCGCGCTTCGGAACTCTGATTCGTCCAGCGAGAAACGTAATGCGCACATGCAACTATCCGGCCCAGTGTTTTACTTTGTTTCACCATTTGGAACTGGCTCGCTTAAGGCCCTAGGGTATGGGGGTGTGGACCGCCCCATAAGTGTCCATGTAAGGTGTAGTTTTCTCCAGGTCCTCCCTGCTTTTCCCGATATGCAGCTGTTTCGACTCGCCAGGTGAGAAAGAGGCACGCCGGCACGAACAGACCACGACCCATCGAGCCTCGTGTTCCCGGCTACACGCTTAACCGGGTGGCACCCAGAGCATTCCAATGCAGCTCTGTTCCTACCTCACTCTCACTGGACACGGCATCAATACCAAGTCAAATAAATTAATCAAATGAGTGAACATGTACAATCAATGTTTATGGTTCTTTGCAATAAAACTTATGTTTTCTCCAACAAGTACAAGATCTGGAAGAGGAAAATAACTTGATGAAAACATTTGAGAATACTTTAACTGTAAGACCAGAGACAAATGTATGTCCTAGGTGCCAAGAATATGAAAAAGTGTAACAAATTTAGAAATGCTGTATAGTACTGTTCTCACCACTGGATCTACAATTAATTCAATTTAATGAACTAAAAAACCTCATCTACCATATGGAAACAAGTCCAGCCCACATGTGATTCCAGTCAGGCTTCCAACCCGCTGAAAACTGCTGATGTTGATGGCTTTGTCTCAGTTAGCACGAAGTTAAAAAAAAACCTCTAATGAGTTGAAACAAGCCGTGCAGCTGGGAGATAGAACCAACGCCCACATAAAAACTGTCAGAAAGGAACCCAAGCCAAGGACGAAGACCATCTTTATCACTTGTTTTGACCCTGAAGTCCTTGAAGAGGACAATGAAAAATACATGAACAATGAGATAGAAGTAAAAAACCTCACTGCAGGAAAACTGAAAACTAAATTTAATACCTATTCCTCTATTCATTTGGCCATAGAAGAATCAAATGACTGTACCTTTAATATTACCTTTTGAACTTCTGGATGTTTAATCAGCACATTTAATGGTGAACTGCATAATAATAAAAACATGTAATTACAAATCACCAGACAATTAAGTAAATAACCAACAGGGGGCATCTGGAGGTGCTTGCTAATTTGTTTTAATATGGATGAGGTTTATCTTCATTACCAAAATGTTAGGGGTCTACAAATCAAATAAATATTTTGAAAATATTACAGTAACAGACTACCCTTTAATCTGCTTAACTGAAATTTGGTTTAATCAGGATATCAAAAATTCAAATTATGTCCCTAGTCAATATGACATTTTCAGAAAATATAGAGATTCTAATAAATCATATAAACTGCGTGAACGTACAGTACTAATAGCAGTCAACTCTCTAATATTTTCTAGGGAAGTCCTTAAAACTAATACTATGATAGATAATATTGAGGTACTGTAGATTAACTAATACTCTATAGGCCTACAACTAATAAAATTTTGATTGGTAGTGCATATCTGCCTCCTCAGTTATCGTCAAATAAATTTAATGATTTTCTTAAGCATACTAAAGCTAATCATATCACGTCATACTTGTTGGAGACGTCAATGTTCCTGGATTGACTGGTCCAACAGTCGCGCACAAAATATAGAGCATTATTACATTAAACAAAAATGCCAATAAATATTAGAATTCTCTGATTCACTATCTTTCATTAGGTATATACCAGGTTTCTAATAATAATATTAGTAATAACAATAATACACCAAGCATTACTCAGGCTGATTATTAATTCACTCGTAACACACATCATAACATGTCAACATCACAACTAACTAGCAGAAGCATAAGAACACAGAGTAGACAGTACCTACACAGCTAGTCAAACAAGCTTCTAAACAATTAACAATATTCTACACTTCCCCAATTTCTTACATTGTTCCACACAACATAGACAAACAAACAACAACTACACTGATATAAGCTCCTTACAAAACAAAATAAACATACATGTTACACATCACAAAACAAACCAAGACTTAATTTAAGTTTACAGTACAATACACAAGAAAAATTAATTATCCAAGTCCTAGCAATTAGACAAAGTAATTGCGTTCCTCTTTGGTATGAGGTTTGGTTAGTTATGTCAGAAATCACCTCATCTGGTGGTAAATTATTTACCTCTATATGTCCCTCCTGGATATGTTTTCTGACAAAGTGATAACTGATATTGATGTGTTTGGACATCTGGCTGGTCAAATTGTTTTTTGCCAAGTGTATAGCTTCCTTGTTATCACAGTACACCATGGGTTCATGCATTGGCGGATCTGTGGGGGGGGGGGGGCTAAAGGGACTTAAGTCCTCCCTTGGTGCTTGAACTATGAGTGGCTAAAGTTGATAAACGATCTTATAAACTAGCATATGGTTAGTAATGCAAATTATTTAGTAAAATAAATACATGCATGATATGCAAAGTGTTATTTCAAACATGGAATTCTCAGAGACAAAGAAAACCAAATTGAAGACAATGTGTCCAACCAGATGGGTTGAGAGACATGACACACTCATAACATTAAAGGAACTCTTTATAGCTATCCTTACACTGCTTGATGAAATGGTAACTGACAGAAACTTTGATTCTGAAACTTCATCAAAGGCGTGTATGTACAGCTCTGCAATGAGGAGGTCTGACTTCTTAGTAGCACTATAAATAACAGCATATCTTCTCTCTCTGACTTTGAAACTGAGCGAAAAGCTACAGTCCCCAAAACAGGACCTGGAGGTCTTAAAAGATACAAAGAAGGAGGCAGAGATAGTATTTGGGAAAATTTTTGAAGAGGTGTGTAAAGTAGCTGAAGATATAGGAAGTAAAATCACTCTTCCAAGAACTTGTGCCAAACAAACAACAAAGGAAAAAACCCCTGCTAGCAACGCAGAAGAATACTTCAGAAGATTTTTTTTTTGCCAGTGGTCGTGGTCGAGCATTTCATTTCTCAGCTTGAATCATGATTTAACCGTGACTTTGCTGGTGATTTGCCTCTGCAAAGCCTTATACCAACCAACAGTGGTCTTAACAACGACGATGAAATAATAAAGGCTTCTGTTAAGTACGAACAGTTTCTGGAAGGTTCGTCACTTAGATTACAGTCAAGAGTTGAAACTTGTTAGCCGCTGTTGATTCATTAGTTACATCAACACTAGATGCCAGGGTGTAGAAGCAGGTCACTATTAATAGATCTCGGAGTTCACAACAGATGCCAGTGGTGGTTGTGTTGCACAACACTTAGGCGTATAAGTAAGCTGGTGGTATTTTAGGCAAGTTGCGCTGGGGCATACTGATATGTTAATGGATGCAAATAGGTTAATTTTACTAAAGAATGTAATAATTGTTTTTAAAGAGTTCCCAAAAACACACAATCACAACAAATTACCTTTTATTATCTCGTTAAGAATTCTGGTCCAAAAATTTCAAAGCAGCATAAAAGACAATAAACACACACATCAGTTAACCAAAACTACAAATGGTACACTAAAAAAATAGAATTAACAAAATTGTAAAGTTCGATTGTCGTAACTTAACAGCACCTAAGACCATTAAAACCACCTGACCTAACAATTTGGACTCTAAAACGAGTTTCCACATTTTTTATACCACAAACATTCATTTCCTTACCATTTTAAGCATGAGCCAGTAGTGTACGACAAGAAGCCCTATAACCTTGCATGATATGATCAAGTAAAGAGCAGACACGTTCAAATAAAATGTTCACAAGAGCAGTATCAGAGTAAAACAAGTAACATGACATGGCGATACAATGCAATTGCTCTACCACAACAGCTGAAGAAGCAAAGGGTATATACGTACAAGTTTCTGATTTACTGACATTAAAAATAACTAACATTTAGTAAAATACAAGACATGCATTGTCCTCAATTATCACACTGTCATACTTGACTCTGGTTAGTTGTCAACCGAATAGCAACTATGAGGTGCAGCATGGGTGAGTGTGTAGTAATTTCCCCAAATGCTACAATGTAACCAACTAAACGTAACTGACACAGGGACCTGCAGTGATCAAGAAGTCACACATATCAGTGAAGTGTACTACGAGAAATGTCAACTTCCTATGAGATAAAAACAGGTCTAAACTAAAAAAATTACATTTTCATGTGTATGACTGTGGGGATTAGACACATAGAGCTAGTGTAAATGACCACTGAATATTACAACACTATTCAGTGACTATGATTATAGTGTTTGAGTAAAGTCGCATGTGAATGTTACTACACAAACTTGCTCATGATATCTGTGATAAGGTAAAAATGTTATACTGTGTAAGCAGTCAGATGAAAGGTTAATTTCAACGAGCATAATGCATTACTTAACTTGCTAACATTTTTGATAATGTGCATAAGACGCTATCGATTCCTAAGAAATATTAACTTAGTAATAACACTACATACATATGTTATTGAAACACTGTGCTGCAATGGTGTAAATCCAAAATATTTTTTGATCATTCATCCCCATTTCAAGAATTTTTCAAAGAAATTATAGAAGAAGCAAAATATTCACAATATAAAAAAATAATTTAATTACCTAGCAAAATTACATAACTTCGTCAAGAATGTGGACAATTTTTTATTGTCTTGCTCTATCTTCACTACATAAAATTTACAAGAAATCTCATTGTGTACTGTAAATGTGTGATGTGTCACTGAACACGTGTCTGTTCAAAAACACATCACACAATTACTGTATTACTGATGAAGTATCTTGGCAACTTTATGAAGTGAAGATAGAATTGGGATTAATTTCCTTTTGTCAGTATGAATTTTAGATGTTTAAGTCTTTGCACCTAATGCAATGATAGAGTCAGTCAAAACTTGCTAACTCGTGGGAAGGCCTCATAATTCGTGTACCCACCCTTCGCTGTAATAGTCTTCAACCCTCTCTCTCTTTGCTCACCCTTGCAAGAGTGCACAGTACTTTTTCTGATGGAGTCTAATTCCACGGCTTAAACTTAGCTTTGCCACATTTACATATTTCTGAAACTTTCCAACTATAGTATTATATTACGTGTACTGTTCACATGGCATTAGGTATTGGCAGAGCCATGATATTTTCATGCATGCAAAATAACATGAAATAAAATGCCAATGAGTAATAAAACTGCAACAATATGAAAAATAGCACACAGATCTTATTACCACGAAATTACCCAAAACTAACAAAACCTCATATCCTAGCTAGACTATATTTGCAGACGATTCAGAAGGATATAAATACATTAAAAGCAGGAAATTCATGTAGTTTATAACATACAAATGTTCTATTTTCTCCCACTTGATTATATAAATTTTTATGCTGGTGGGTAGCCATAACGCAAAGCTTGAAAACAGAAAGAGTTAGCCCACGAACTTCTGTTACGCATAATAGTTTTCACCTGTGTATTTTACAATGCATTTCAAAAAGTAGGAAAATCATTTTTCATTGTATTAGGCCTACTGATAAATTGAATGTAATATAACGTGTGAAACCATGAAATTGATTTAAATGCAGCAGAATTGTATTGTATATGAAATATTTTTGTCTTGGCCAATGTGCCTTAAACTACATGAATCTGTGAACACGCATAGAAATTTTTTTACTAGGTTCGAGACTGACTTTTATTTACTGTGATGCAACATAAATTGTGAGATATATTTTCATTACTTTTATTTTAACATTTTATTTTTGGTAATGCAACATAAATTGTGAGATAATTTCATAACTTTTTTTTTTTTTTTTTTTTAACTTTTTAATTTTGCTGTGTTTTCAATGATTTTTCTGTGTATCATGAATTTGAGAAATAGGTTAGCAACACTAAAATCATTAAGCATAAAAAAAATGCTAAAAAATAATCCATCAGTGGCTGCACATGTACCATAATTTTCAAATGAAGTGATTTATTATCTAAATTACTAGATTTTATACTTAAGTATGCTATGTAAATCACGTTTTATACTTCTGTATTTTAAGCACTCTACATTGTTAACATTTATATCCTTCGAACAAGTTTGATTTACTTTGTTTAAAAAGTGAAGATACTAAACTTCGGGACTAAGTACACATTATTGTTATTAAATCTTCAAAATAACTTAACATAGAAATCTTTTGTCTAATATTTATTATGATAAAGCCAAAATCTTAAAATATTCAACCTGAAATTTCTGAAAATACAAAACCATAAAACCTTAGCTATACTATTATGAAGTGGCAAGAGTCCACCCCACGCCTGATGTCAATGGTATCAAGGTGGCTGAGAGGGTTGTTTCATCTATCACGTTAAACTGTGTTTTGATTGGATATGATGTGGTGTGGCCTGTGAAGGGCAGTTTTTTTTAGAAATGGCTGGGGGAGTGTGTGCCCCTTAGGAACTATAGTCCAGTGCCCTGATCCACTTGTTATTTGTACAAAAATGTGTTTAGCATTGGTTAGCATTCAAAATAATTTCCTGAGTAAATATAATACAGTTTAAGAAAGTGCCTGCAACTCTAGTGGTTAGCACCAGAATTGAAGCAATTAACCTAACATTAAAGATCCTCCTTTTTGTAAGGCAGAGAAATATCGTCAGGATGCACACAAGTCGGGCACGAACGGACCTGGCCGAGGTCTACAGGTATGCAGGGAGGACGAGGTTGGCTCCGGATGTCTGTGTGCACGCCCGGTGGTAGCGTGGCCTGCCAAGTGGCAGTGCTACAAGGACATGTGTTTTTCTATTATTTTACAAACTTTTGATTAACTTTATGAACGATGGGTACATCAGGTGCACAAGTAATGTAAGTGGCACTAACTGTTGATGGCTAAAAGGTGAACTTGGAGCCTAAGTGTAACGCGGTAATGGAGTATCAGCCACGTGGCTGACCAGACTAGCGAGCTGAGGTCATGAAAACCAGAGTCAGCAATCCGAACGCATCCGGAACTGAGCACACCCTAAACAACCTTTCCTGTATTATTTGTTGTAACTGGAACTTCAACCGGGGAAAACTCCGGTGTCATCGTGACTACTGTTTGAATGGGGAACACGCACAAATATTTTTTATATTTTAATTCAATTTCACAGGCATTTTTAAACAATTATCACATTTTCCTTTTAATTTCTGTGTGTTGAATGAAGTGGAGTCGGTGAAAAACATAACATAATTTAAAAAGCCCGCCAAAACGCTTGATTTCAGCACGGCACCCGCTGTGACGTCATCCGGCGAAAATCCAGCATGCTTGCTACCTACCACCCATAGCATTCGTGCACACATCATGAGAAAAATGACAGAAAGTTTAAGTAATCTTGATTTGGCGCAAAACGAAAGCTATTTACATCTTACATAGCACATAAGCGTTCTAATACGTAAATAAAAACACTGGGGAATTTATATGTTCCTGAATGAAAACGTGAAAAATTTCGTAAAGCAGTGGATATACATTATTCGACAAAAGAGTGAATCATCACTATGGTAGTTATTGTTTTTGCCTCCAATACTTCTACATAATATTTTGCAGGTAGGCTCTATACTTGATATTTACACAAACTTTTATTACTATTATTGTTGTAAATTAATGTAGTCCAAATGACCTAAACACACAATAGGCATTTTCGAGATAAAAGTTAAACCAAGCAGAAAAACTTTTACTCTAGTCTTTAAGAAAATGTCCTGCGTAAAGTTAGTGTGTGTCCAGAAAGTTAACTGAACTAATAACAAGCACGAAATAGATTGCAACCTGACTAACCTCTGGTGATCGAGCATTCTATACATCATGTCATCTAGAATACCTAAACTCAAGCAGGTTACGTTTTTTTAATACCTTTGGTAGCTCAGAAGATAGAACAATATCCAATACACAAATGTTAAGTTAAAGACAATCGTTAAAACATTACAGACAGCGTAAATAACTTGCACACAGCATTTTAGAAAATACAAAAATTCTTGCGTTTCATGCATTACGCAGAGCCTTACATAGTTCGAGGTCCACTGGTAGATAGCAGCAGCATGGAAGAACCCAAGTAGTTCCAGAAGTCCCGGTAGGTAGCAGAACACAATAAAATGTATCAATTTTGTATTTAAATATTGGAAAGCCTAGCAGAGATTTTTTTTGCAATTCAGTTCCCATCAATATATATTACATATGTAGAAGATATTCCAAGTTTGAGTTAATGTTCGTAGTTAGTAAAAATACTTTTTTAAAAAGATAAACATTTGGTGTTACAATCAATCACATAGCAACAAACCCCTGCACCACTATCCAGACAAATTTTACATTTATTAGTTTATATATCCTTTTTTCAAATAAGGAATGAAAAAATTTACAAAATTAAGAATTATTTATTAAGCGAGAGGCAAACAATCGAGCAGAAATGTCGGAAAAAGAAGCTGTCCAGCTTTTAGCACTGCCTTGTAAGCGGCTACACGAAAATGGCTTTCAGAGTAAAATTTCACATGAATACGTTACTGATTATTTAAACTATTAATAACATGTTAAGTATGGTATTGAAGAATGAATAATATTTTAGTGTGAATCTCACGTCACAATCACATTTCACTTTATATTCTCTCTGGTGAGATCTGAGAAACAATTGGACTATAAATACAGCCCTGAAATTGTGCAAACCATAGCTACATGTAAGTATTAGATTTGTATTAGACACATATTCTGTTGCACAATTCACCAGCACGATATATATCCACCATATTACATGCTTAAAAACGCCAACACAAACGTGTTAGAAAATTTCTGAATTTCTTACATTTACTGCGACGTATTTTTACACGTTATACATTGTTTTAAGTCTCGGCATTAAGTACACATGTTATTTAGCAATAACTCTAAATGCTGGAAATGCTTTTAGTTAAATACCAGACACATGTATGTTCCCCGGTGAGAGTAATGGCTTGTAGTGAAAATTTGTCAAAATAAATGGCTGTCTCATAGTCGAGAATAGTGGAAACGCCAGTGCTCAGAAGCAACAATGTTTATTTCTTATTTGGTGAAAACCTCGCTAATGAACTCTTAAGTAGCTCCACTTCAGCAAACAACAAACCCTAGGAAAACTCTTGGCATTTGGGGGCAGCGTGGCCAGAGGACGGGTCGCATTACAGTATTAAGGAGCACCACTAATTAGTTTTGCTGAAAATATACTACGTTCTTGTTTGTGCACTCTACTACGAGTAGAGAGGCTAGTTCTTTTGCTCAGATGGATTTTAAAAGCAGCATCAAAACTGTATTTGTTCACTGGGTACTTATTGAGTGAAATGTATGATTATTTGAACTGGAGTATGGCATGTCACTTGGTGAAAGACAATTGATTTTGTGAAGAGTCCTTCAGGTTCCTCAAACTTATATACACAGTTGAAAATTATTCAGCCAAGACACACTGCTAATCTATTCAAGCACTTAAACCCAACTGCTTACTGAGTAAACATGAGATACAGTAGAGCACCGATGAAATGGACTCAAGAATAACGAAAACAGTGAAATAACAAAAGGATTTTTAGGAATATTCAAAAAATATACAAAAATGTATGCAAGAACTAATTAACTCTGATAAAATGGAACATAAATTGTAATTTAAATCCAAAAAATACTTTCCCCAACCACAGCATATACTTATTTTTCCGTAGATTTTCTTAAACCATCCATTGAGAAATAAAAACAATTGTAAACAATTTGTAGAAAACTGTGGGTGGTGAAGTAACTTCGAGTTGAGCATGTGATGCTGCATTGTGTAACAAGTGTGCACCTAGATCCTTTCTTATGACCATGAAGCATCATGCCTGGTGGCTGGCTGGTGAACAAGCATCTAGGTACCCAGCCTACACAGCGCAATGGTGAACAGCATGGAACTAATACACAGATAGTGCTTCCTGTCTCCACCAGAATGTGCCACAATGCAGCATGATCTACCGATTAATCATGTTATCAATAGAATGCAGTGGTGTCCAGCATAATTATTTTCTGTCTCATCCCAGATAAAACCAGAGTTTCTATAAAAAATATGTAATTGCGTTATAAATGCTGAAGTTTTACAATAAATTTACTACCATAAACGTAAATAATGTGTTCTGCCGACGCTAAAAAACAATTGGGCACAATTTATTTTTAGCAAGCATTAACCAGTATATTGAACATGCATGGTGGCCAGCAAGCTACAATGACAGCCGCCGTGGGTGGATTTCTTTATTATTTTATCATCGTTGTGTAGCTTGTCTTGCTGCAATACTGTGTGCATTGAACTTGCCGATGTTAGGTGAAACTACCGTATTTACTCGCTTCTAAGACGCACATTTTTTTAGGCTTTTCGAGACCTAAAAGTGGGCTGCGTCTTAAAATCGATCGATGGTGTCTTACTTTCGCCAGCATTTTAATCGATGTAGACCAAACCAATTTAGTAAAAAAAACATTTGTTCCATGAATTGCTAGAATGTACTTACAAAGTGGAACATCGCATTATTGAGGGCGTGGTCTACCGCAATTTTCATCCCCATTATTTTTTTTTTATTTGTACCAGATATTTTTTTTTTTCTTATTTTAGACACAAAATGTGACTAAATTTGGCTCTTATGAAATTTTTTTATCTTTCATAGTTTTCGCGTAATGGCTTGTTTAAAGTCATATTTTGCACGTTTCCGTTTTAACGACTACAATAAAATCAACTGATATACCACACTCAAAAAAATCACAGTGGATAAAAACATTGCAGGCTACAATGTCAGGCTCATAAAAATAAAGAATAAAAATTATTTGAATTTTAAAAAATTATAAACCTGAAAATAAAAATTTTAAAGTTCAACATATTTTTTTTTAATACAAATAATTTTTATTCTTTATTTTTATGAGCATGACATTGTAGCCTGCAATGTCTTTATCCACTTTGATTTTTTTGAGTTCGGTTTATCAGTTGGTTTTAGTGTAGTCGTTAAAACGGAAACGTCCAAAATACGATATTAACAAGCCATTACGCGAAAACTATGAGAGATAAAAAAATTTCATAAGAGCCAAATTTAGTCACATTTTGACTAAAATAAGAAAAAAATATCTGGTACAAACAGAAAATTAAAAAATGGTGACGACAATTGTGGTGGCCGCGCCCTTAATCTAGAAATAAGTATGAACAAATACCCTGTCTCAATTCCCGTCGCGAACAGTAACGAAAACAAGTTGTATTTGAGCCTTAAGCCGTTTTAACACCACAACGAAGTGCCCAGCTACACACCAAGCGATTGATAACACAGCTCAGACAACGACACTGCTATTTGGCACAAGAACTGCTTGTTCTAACTGAATTACGGTGGACATTGCTTTTTCTTCACTAAGAACAATTGCCGCCAGCTGTGCTGTACCTGAGACACACACCACACATACAAAAAGATGCATCTGCGAGAGCTGTCTCTTCTGCTTACACACGCACTCACACACAACTACCAGTGCACATCTCTGCTTAGCTTGCTAATTGCCACAGCTCATATTTTAATGCCAGAGCCTGGAGATTTTTAGATGTGCAGCAAGGACGGCGAATGAGAGGACGCATTGGCATTACTATCTCCTGTGTTAGTGCGTTTGCTGTTCTTCATGCTCACACAATTGGCCGTATTTTATTTGTCTTTTAGTTTAATGGCAATTTCAACATTTAATTTAGTGTACACTACTTATAAATTATAATGTAACACACTAAACGTCCCATAAACTTGAACGAGAAGCAATAAATCCTTGCCGGCTGGTCATTGCATTGTTATCGTATACACCGTCAGGAAGAGTGTGGGAACAAGTGTAAGCAACCTGAATGAGTCTGCTTGGACAGCTGAAGTGGAAGAAAGAAAAATAAACACAAAGAAAAAAATCACCAGTGGTGGGCAGTGTGTGAAAACGAGCATTGCTTTTCAACGAACTGTCTAAATTAGGTAGCGCTCACATAGGTCACTTTTTCTGTTGGCACAGTACAGTGGTCAATTTGTAACCAAACAAGTCAAGAAACTAAACAAAAGACTCTACATACTTTAAAATTCCTTACTGTATTTTATACTTAAATTTTGAAAATCGAATTAAATTTACTCACGTCCCTAATTACTAAGTTGTTGAATCCTGTTGTATCCATGCTGAACACCTGACGAAGCAATATTGAATAAGGTACATAGCTTGTAATTAAATATTTAAATTGAAATAAAGAAATATTTTATGTATAATTTTAAAGTTAGGCAGGGGCAAGTGCCTGCACACTTCAAAGTGGTCTTGCCAGCATTTAAAACAGTTTTCATTGCAAAATGTTTTAAAACCCTTTTCATGGATTGCTTACTAAATTATGTTTAAGACACGGGAGAGAGACGGAAAGATAGAAGGCATGGTAGTGTAAGTCATTACTTCACACATGTTGATGGCACGCACGTGACCTAACTTATCAACCGCATGCTCCACATGCGATCCACTGTAAGTTTTAAAAGTTTTTTTCTCCTAATTTTTATCTTTCACAGCTGTGGCTTACCAATTGATTGTAACTTCTGTATGTTATTGTTGTAGGCTAACAGACTTTTTTTAATTACCTTAAATTCTGACAAAACATGCCTGAGGATTTAACTATTTTTTGTTAGTGGTGGGGGTGGTCTAAAAATTATAAAGTCAGAATTAACGAAACAATGATATAGAGTGAACATTTTCAAGCCCTGAAGCATTTAATTAAATTGGGGTTATACTGTAGTACCACAGATATTATACATACCTAACTTGCTACAGCTAATTAATATTTTGGAGTGTATAAACAGTTGAATGTATGAATGCAGAAGCCTTTATTTGTATGTTTAAAGTAGATTTCTGCTCCCAGAAATCAAGGAAAATAAACCAAAACTACTGGCATAATTTTTTAAAATTGTAATTATTAAGTAGTTAACATTTTATGTACAATTATACAAATATAAGTGGCCATCTGCAGAACATCTGCAGTTACAAGATTAATTTGATAACTGCTCAATGCACATGAGTGATATCCGCTTAGATATAGCATTAAAAGTACGTAACACATGTGTATACCCATTTCTGGTTCACCAATACACATTAAAACATAATTTCTAGCGGCCGATAAAATGTACAATACACATTTATCTTAAACACTACGTCATATAAGGAGTCACTACTGAATGTCTCATTGAAGTGAGTTGTCGATGACAAGACTACATTCTAGTACAGTCATCAAGAAACACATTCATGTTTTATGGTTTTCTAGTCTATTTATTTATGAAAGTAAATGTAAACTGACTGAACAATCTATAATGTACAAAATACTTAATAGAATGAAATAGAGAACTAGGCCTACTAGTTCTCTGCTTATCATGACATAAGCACTGCTGAAAAAGCCAGAGCACAGGCAGGACAGCTGTACTTGTCATAATCCTACCTGACTTGTGCTTCCTTCTGCCACTGGGCAGCCACCTGCAGCCGCCTATCCCTGCCTATGTGACGCTCTATCAGCTTGATCAGCTCTATCCTCTGAATGGATCCCAGCAGGACCATGGAACCTGAAACACCATAATGAAAATAAACCAATACACAGAATTATTAACAACGTAATCCAGAATTCTTGATTATTTTTAACAGCTTCAGATAGATATTAAAAAACAGAGTGAGGAAAACCACACTTGAAAGTTAACAATAATAACCATGACTTCAAAGTTCAGGAATGGAAACTGCAATGGTCTAGGATTGTAATTCCTGTCTGCATTAAGAATTTTGTAGCTTTAACAATCAATAACTTGCTAGCAATGGCGTATGTCTAGCAGCTCAGTTAGTGTGACCACAGTAACTAATTATTACATGATATAAAATTGTTTTGGTTCACACATATATGATAAAAGCAAGTATTTCAATAGTGTAATGCTGCCTGACAAGACAAACAATAGACATCGGCTGGCCTTACTTTTGTTTCTTGTAACATTTATGCACAAACACAGCAGAACCTCGACCTGAGGACAGTGCATGGTTCCCAAGAATCACGTCATAATATTGTTGTCGTTAAATCGAAACAAACAATTTCAAGTCCTTAAAAGTTAAAAATGTTGTCTTAAGTGTGTACTTTGATTAACATTTGCATACAATTCTGATTTGAAAAAAAAAAATTAGTATAAAGCTTTTCTATTTACTATAATTGGCAAACATTTTCGGAATAAAATGATACCATATAAAAGACTATTAAACACAAGGCTATAGAATTGGATGACCTCTGTGTTACAAAAGAATGTACTGTAGTAATGAATCCCCTATCAAATTGTGAAATCTAGACCATACCTGGGCTGTCTACTAATGGAAATCCTCGCAAGTTGCGATTCTCCTTCAGCACATCTCTCAGTTGGCCATACGTCATCCCATGCCAAATGAATTTCACATCTCGCAACATGAAATCCTCCACATACACACTGTAGATACCTGCAAACAAAACCATCAAACTGGTAGCACATTTAAGTGGCTTTAACCATTTACTGGAGCAACATTTCATCTAAGCATTACAATTCCTGTATCTATCTTTTGGTCATTCCCAATTTTATCATACTTGCTTAAGGCGGCCGCCTACCCCACACTTTAAATGTGTTGCAGCGTGTTCGTAAACAGGTTTTTTCTATGAAAATATTCCACGTGTGCCCATTGTGCCAATGTACGAAAAGAAAACAAACTTCAGACAAGGTCGGAACCTCATTGTTAAGACGCCATGATCATTAAAAACACTGTTTCTAAGCCCTCCAACATGGCTAAAAACTGCTTTTTCAGACTGCCAAACTTCAAAATGTACTAACCGGATGTATGTAAAACTCAGGCTGCGACCTGCACTGAACTTAGTTGTAAACTTTCCACCAATAAAATTATGTGGTCACCGCTTAATGTCCCATAGTAAAAACAGATCGGCGGAAACCTTGCACGCTATTTCAGCACATGGCTGGTTGAGGCGATGCGGCATTTGCTGCGCGCTTCAAGGTCGACCTTACTGCTCGGTCGCTTTTGAGCCTCTGACGCGCGAGTAGGCGCCGCCCTTAACTGGTTACTGTTACATTAAGGATCACTAGACAAGTTCAAATGAACACTAATCCACAAAACTTGTGTGTGTTCATAGTCATAGTTAACATTTGTTTACATATAAACATATAAACACCATAAATATTTATATTTTTATTCCCACCCCAAGTTATTATTTTAGCCTTCTTATTTATTTATTAGTGTACCACTAAGTCTGGTTCCCTTCTTTTTTCTTCTTTCAAAAGAATATTTATATCAGTATGTAGTTAATTGCTTTTGAAGTGAATTCACGGTCTGAGAACACAAGTATAACTAATGAGGAGGCTGGAAAACCATGGGTATTTATAGGATAAATCCACTTATCTTGCTCAGCCAACAGCAGACAAGCTGTCTCCTGATTTGTCACATAGCATAGTTTGACTCCGATTGGTTATGGTGGGTCGAGTGTTTGTTTATTTGTGCAATAAAGATATTTCTCTCTTAATAAATGGGATCCACATATTTAATAATTAAATGCTCTGCTGACTGAACATATTGTTATTGCTAACAAGAAAGGCTGATTCCTTTATTTTTCTTTTAATCTTTTTGGTTTCTTGTGTGAGTAGTGTCGAGTATTTCCAAAGAATTTTGCAGCTATTTTCCTATGCATGTTCAGCCATTTCGGATTTATGGGTTTCACATTTCTTGCTATTGTTTTAGTAATCTTTGATTCAGTTTGATAGAGCTCTGCTAGTTTTACCTGTGTATATATGGCCACATTTGCAGGGTATCTGATACACACAATTGTGGATTTGTAATTTTTCTGTGGCTGGTTTCATCCTGGTAACCCGACTTTTTACAGTCAATTTTGATCGGAATGCTGTTTGAAGTCCATATTTGTTTCCCAGACGTCTTATTTATTTGTAAAGGCCTCGAACGTACGGAATAATTAGGGTTCCGGCTGTTTTTTCAGTTTCTGTGGGCTTAAGTGTTTTGTTAGGTTTAATGTGCTATTTGATGGTGTTGGCAAGGTAAGAATTGGCTCTGAGTTATTTTCTTATTTGACTGTGTTTGACTGCTACAGATTTCTCGTTATAACAAATAATCTCAGCTCAATTGGCTAATGTGCAAATTATGCCAGTTTTTGTGCTTTTAGGGTGGTTGGATGTAAAATGAAGGTATTGGCCTATATGTGTAGATTTCCTGTATACTTCTGTTTCCAGACTGCTGTTTACTCTGCTGACTAGTACATCCAGAAAAGGAATGCTAACATTAGTTTATTTTCCATAAGTGAACTTAATTTATTGCCTCAGTGTGTTTAAAAACAGGGTGCTTCCAGCCAAAACATATGTTCTAGATCACACTTGGAAGTTTATCCACTCATATGTAAGGAAAGTATTTTCTTCCCTTGCGGATGTGGTCTGAAGTTCTTACAAGTACATTTCCAACTCCGTTTTCAACATGGTGGATAATTTTCACAAGTAAATAAACCAGATAAATGAAATACCTAGATTCTATGATGAACTGAAAGAACATTCAATCATGTTTGGCTCCCCCCAAAAAAATGCAATTAAGGAAAATACTTGATCCATTGGAAGTATTAATAGAAAATGAACTTTCAAAAAAGTGTTTATTTTTCAAAAAAATTAAAAGCATTTCTGTCTCACCATGGTCTCACTGTGCTAGCACAGTAAGAAACAAATAGGTGAAAGGAAAAATTTCTTACAAGCAAAGAAATTGTTATGAGTGCAAAGTTATCAGTCACAGCTTACCTGAGCTAGATGGCAACAGGTCTGGCAGATATGGCAACTTCTTGATGAGTATTATGCTGTCATAAATTGATGGCTGAAGAAGAGTAGCAACAGCATTGGATATCAGCACAGCAATCTAGAATAAACACCAATATATACGTATATATATATATCTTATCTAGTTTATCAAAGACTAAGTTTATTATGAACAAAATTACAGTAAAACATTTTTTCTACATTTAATACTACTAACAAATCTACACATATGATGGGCTTGCTGCAAGATGGGGCCAAATTCCTTGCAGCAATTTCACGGAGAAAAACAAAAAACTAAAAGCTATGCTACTATACTTGTGCATGTCCGCAATAATCTCCATGGGTTCTGGAAGTAAATATGCACATGAGCACACATAATGTGATCACTATATGAATGATCGTTAAAGATAACAATTTATTGAAAATTGGAACCGTCTTTCTGTTGCAAGGAGTAATATTATTTCTGAGATATAATAAGCCTATATATTGAGTTACTACGTAATCTTTTTATTTTATCGTTACCTAACACTGAAATGTTTCCAAGCACGCCTCCCTCACAAGCCAGCCTGCTGCGCTATAGGATACATCTGCAGTAACCGTCTGTGCCACACCAGTAGTGCATTGCCGAGGAAAAACTGAACTACTGTTGGTATGATTTGTATTGCTTGTGCAAAAGTGCTACAGCATAGTGAACAACCCCTGTACGATGCCACAATGGCAGGCTACTATCAAAGATTATATTATAACTGTTACAATTTTTTACATGAGTATTTACAAGTCCTTTTTATGTTAATTTTATTTGAAGCCACCTACTAGTGTTTAAAGTCTGATATTTAACAAAGTATGAACACACCTCAGTATACATTTTACATTAACATGATTTATTAAACCATTTTGAATGATCAGTAATTCATCATGATTTTTCCCTTTTCAAGGTTAATTAGTGTTTTATTTCTAGCAAGTGTATTTGATGCATTTTGTGATTCTTCTGTGCAAATGTACCCATGCAGCCACATTCTTGCAGAAATGGAGTCGGGTCAAGCACGAGGCACGTAAGAGTAAGCAATCTGTCCAAGCACTCCAGATCCTGCACCGTCTTTTGCTCAACCATGAAGTGTATTACAATTTTCATTTCTTGAATTCTTTTTTTTACATTTTTCAACTCCCCATCACCCAGCTTGTGCCCAAGGGTTTATTTTCCCATATTTTTTCACTATTGGCTGAGTGCCAAATTTTGTGCAGTGCAGCTCACTGGGAAACATAAGCTTTACAACTGCTCTCCTGACTCACTGTCTATGCAGCCCCAGTATTTTGTGTGTGAGAAATTGTGGCGAGAGTAAATCTGGTCAACTAACCCAAAGTGTTTTATGTTTACCTTACAATTCTTCTCATGACATTTCAGGTACGGGACCTACTTACCCCCATTTTTAGAAACAATGGTTTTACACAATACGGCATGTGGTTCAGTCAACAGCCCATAACATTTGAGACTTACCGCTCCATAAACAGTTTCGTAACATATTTTTCAATAGCATTTAGCCTGTCTGTCAGCAACACAACCCTGCAGAGTACATTGTCCCATTGCTCAGTAAACAGGGCTTCCTCCACTAACTTACCTTAAGAAAGTTCTTCATTCTTATTCTTATAATGCTCTATTCACATCCTACTCCGTCAAAGCCTTATCGACCCTGCCATCCTTTCTCTTGGAATGCAGTGCCGCCTTTAATAACTTTATTAGTTTTCCCATCAAACCACCATTCACCTATCGTTTGCTGTCACTGGCACATCAACATCACATACCAAATATTGTCAAATTATGTTTACATTAACTCAGTGTATTATATCTGTATCCAAACATGTTGTTTACATGCTTTTATCTACTACTATCAGTCCTACTGTATTGGGACTCTCTGTCTGAGAAACTACTAATGTGGTTGTGCATTATTTTTAATTGCTTCTTGTGAAACTGTAATAGGTTGGTTGTGATTACTTCCTCTTTGATCTACCTCCTTACGAGTAGTTGTTTCCTGTTTATATAAGCTTTTAGCAATGTGTTCAATTTGTTAGTGTGTTAACGTAACAGACAAATGCAAACACTTGTTTACATACACAAAAGATTATGTTAGCAAAGAAAAAATTTTCAACATTAGCTGCTCTACATTGTTTAAATTTTGGGCTATTAATTTGCCTATGGTGTTCACTGTTAATATCAACAAAGCCTTCAAATTATTTATTGCGCTCTCTTTGGCCTCCAATCTTGTTGAAATCTTTCAACACAATCTTTAAATTTTAATATCAATAAAATTAATTCACTTGCACCTGGGCAACTGCCCAGTGGCATGCTCTAGCTTCTTCCACACCGGCCACCATTAGTGTGATGTCACACATTGATGATGGTTCTAAATGAACTAACTTGGCCCATGGCAAATAATAATACAATCTTATGTTTCTGTCTGTGATGATTGAGTAAAAGAAAAATTGTGAAAATTCTTTTGTTTTTTTTTTAATCAAGCAAAATCAAAGAAGCTATGGACAAAGTGTAACAGATTATTTTGCAGTGTAAACAAAGTTATTTATATGTGTAAATAGTGACGAGGTTGATAAACCTAAAGTTAAAACACGCAAGTTGTTCTCATTTACAATTCAAAAGATATCAAACAAAAATGTCATCTAATGACTAATCTAAAATATTTAAATTCTTTATGGCCACTCTTCATATAAATCTAACATTATGTTTTGTCATGTGTGTTGTCATTGACTAGCGTAGTACAGCTATGGCTTTCTAGCTACTCTTAGGTCATTGGCGACACTCTGTGTAAACTATAAAACTCAAGTTTTATTATTCATCGTACAACACGGTGGCAGTGGTAAATTGTGTTCCATTGGTGCACGGTCGGCCTCAGTGGTAGTATTACCCCTATATATATATATATGTCACTGTCAACATGCTCTTGAAATGCATTTCAAAAACCGAGAGTTAGTTATATGCTTGAACTATTTAAGTTCAGCTCATAAATGCATCATGCTGCCCCTGCTGTCGTAGGGATGAAGGAGGTTCCCGGCCCCCAAAAGGAAAGAAAAGTGTGGACTGCAAATCAGAAATGGCAGCATTTGGAGGAGACAGTGAAAATAAGCTTGAGCCAGGATGGAGAGGATGGGGACCAGAGATAGGAGAAGGGACACAGACGGGAGAGATTGAAGAACAAGACTGAAGATTCTTCTACGATCTGGAAGGAAACTAGAGTTATAGACACCTCAATGATTGGGAATTGAAGGTGCCACCAGGTTGGATGATGGACTATGTAACGTCTTAGGGTTACAAGACTTACAGTATCCAGTAGATTGTATTAGTACTGTAGGGATGTTTGTACAGCTATTCTGTATTTGCAGACACTCATATTTGTAAAATTTTATGCAGTTATGTAGGGAAAGATTAATGCTTGTTTCACCACACTGTACATGGTACAACACCTTTATTACTGCACTACTAGGATAATAAAGAGAGAGAGAAGTTATGTCATTGACAAGGGTAGCAAAGCTATAGCTGGCTAGCTACTCCGAGGTAAATGGTGACACACTGTATAAACTATGGAACTCATTCATCTTACAACTATATGGACATTATGATTTCATACAAGGGTCTCTTATTGCACGTTAGGTACTTTCCCAGGTGATTTGCAAAGAGTGAGGATTTTGGTCAGCGCTTAACAACTAGGTCTTTAGCGCTGGTGGGGGTGAAATGATGCAAGTATGGAGCAGCACCGGAATGAAAGGGCGGGGGAAACGGGAGATCCCCAAGAAAACCCGCAGACCAGCTGTATCATCCGGCACGATTCCCACATGTGAAAATCCGGGTATCAACCCCGCCGGGAATTGAACCCGGATCACCTTGGCGGGAGGCGAGAGATATGACCCCTCTTATGTTTGCTTCCAGTGCCAGTCTACATCAGGACGAGAGACATGGAAGACGACTCATGTAAACAATCAGAATTACCGTACAGTAATAATTCCGAATCATACTGGAACTGGTACATAATTACAGGCCTACACAATATCAATGTTTGGAGGTGCCTCGCTGTTGCTGCAATGCACATGTCATTACTCAGGCCTAACTTATGTTCACAAAAAATATGAAGCTGCCTCCATCTTGCTGCATACTCTACATACACTTACATATAATTACACAAGAAAAAATTTAACTAATACCTGCATTTTAAAGTTTGTACCAAAAAATTATTTAAAAACACGTAGCAAGCTTATATACTAGTACTGTGCTGATGCTAGTGAGAAAATATGCTTACAAAATTCTACTACAGTAGGCAAAATATTTTCAAATTACTATTAAAATTTTGCAGTTTATAAAGTACATAACTTAGGCCCTAAACAATATTTTCCCGTAAAGTTTCCATGGTGATAAGAACTGCACGAACTAATTAGTGTTTCATAAACTCATGGTAACTCACCATTATGGGGATAATGTGTGTTATCTGACCAGTCATCTCAAAGACTATGACCGAGACAGAAATAGTGTGTGTCACCGCTCCAGAAAAAGCACATGCCCCCACAGTTGAATATCCACCTGGAAATAAGAAAAAAAAAAAATTATACTGCTGGTAATTATTTAGGCTTACATTAGGTACTGTAACAAAAGTGCAATTACATTTAGTATTTACTATACACGAAAAAGCAATAAGGGTTAGGTCTCTTAGTAAATGCAAATACAGGAACACACGTACACTGTTACAGTATTTAAAAAACACAATATTCTCTCATTGCCAAGTCAGCATATTTTTGCTTCCTTAATATAATTAAATAAACAAATTTACTTTTTAAAGCCCAACTAGGAAATTCACTATCATGGAACTAGATAAAGGGATGAATTGCACATGTCTCAAATAAGCTCTACTCTACAACAGAAAAGCACATTTTTTACCACAATGAATTTATTAATAATCTTCCATCAAATTTGAAAGTAATGTATAGAATCAAAGATAAAAACTTCAAACCACTGTAGATACTGATTACTTGTTGGTGTATGTAATATGTACCTATTGACAAGTTTTAGGTCTATCGAACACAATTTTAATAAATAAATAAATAACAGAGCAGAATTTGGTTATCTCACAAACAAATCTAAATGTCAACTGAACTTAGGATGTCTTCTTTCAGTGATATTTATAGCCAAAGTGTTTCTCAGGAAATATAGCATTCTGTCACTGACTTTATGTAATTAAGGTGGAAGCCTAGCTGTGGTTTGAAGTGGAAGTCTAGATGGAGACATATTATGCAACAGGGTGATTACAGAGTAATTCCAAAAAACTTCCCTGTTGTCAAATTACTTTCTTGAAAATACTTGAATCACAATATTTTTAGAATCACTTTTGATTTACATTTTCAAACACTATGAGACTAATAAAATGTTAGAAATAATAAAATATAGACTATGATCCATTCATACCTCTGTATATACAAATTCTTATTTTTCTTGTAGTAGACAGCAGAATTTGTGCTTTTCTCTTGTAAGTAGAAATGTTTTCAACAAAGAAGATATTTTAATAAGAGGAGCCAATAAATAAATACACACACTAATATAAATATCTGTGATTGAGTAGGAGTTTTAAAAAAATATAAGACACAACCATGGAAACAGTTACTTAGTTTTTTCGAAGTGACCCAATCTCTTCTTCAATGATACGAGCATGTGATTGGGCTTCTTCCAAAATTTTCCTCTTTTTTACTTCTAGTTCTGAAGCTTTTTGCACGGCATGCTTTTGTTGCAACTCTGCTTCACCCTGGGACTTCTGTTCTATTATTTTGCTATGCTAACACTCCTCCATATAGTGATCACGCATTACGAGCAGCGTGAATCAATGACTGTCACTTCAATTTACTCTACACCACCAACTGCTAGTACACATCATACACTTGTCTTTGTGCAACAAGTTATTCCTCGTAATATTTTTAATTACGCACTCTATTTTATTGAAAAATATTTTTCTAAAGCTGAATTTCCATGTGAAATAAGGAATATTATTTCCAGAAAAGACTTAAATCATCGTATTCAGCATCACTTGGAATAAGGCTTAATCACAATGTTTCTAGTGTCACTTTTTTTAAAAACCTTTAATTTTTTTATTAAAATCTGAATCACAGCAAATGCTTTTAATTTGCTGATCAATATGATCTGCTCTCCCTGCACCTGACACCCACTTTTTCACTACTAGTATCTGCAATGTCAAACAGTCTACCATCACAAAATGATGCATGCTGAGCCACCCCAGGATCTAAACACGATATCCCTTTTGTCAGCTTGTAATAAAGTGGTGATGAAAACGTTTCCTCATATTGCTTGACACAAATGTAGTATTGCAAAAACTACACATAACAGAATATGGGTCAGCGTTATGCAGCTTTAACCCATCCTTACAATCAGGGTCCTGTAACCACAACATTTTGAATTTAGCTTTGCACGACCTTTTACTTTCATGAAAACGAACTATTTACTGCAATTAATGTCTACAAATCGCATATAATAGCAGACCAAAAGTTATCACCACACACTAAATGGCTCTGAAAAAATTATAACACATGCAGACAATGTTATTAATGGAATCTACAGTGTCTCAAAATCGTTGCCATCGCCATATTGATAAAAGACTACTTAACGTCGACTAATGCCAATTCTGGGAGCAAATTGTGCAGCTGAATCAATACTAACACGGCATGAAATCTATATTTATTCACATAATGTGATGTAACGTAAGTAACACAATACTTGAAAATGAGGTAAAATTGTTGAAAGGTTTTTTTTAATTCTTGTGAATGACTGCTGAATTTTAGAAACATTGTTTAACCAAGGCACATGCACTGTGCCTCATCCTAACCTCTAGGCGCAAGTCCCTTAATTTCTGTGCTGGCTTCTTGCTAATAGTGTGCCTCTGAGTACTCATCAGTGGTGATACCATCAATTTATAGTGTAGTGTTACAGATAAAAGTGTGTCGTACTTGCCTAGACATTTTTTACCATTCTGCATGAAGAGGTTCATACCTAAACATGCAAAAACACTCCGTTTCATCAATTTTGGTCAAAAGAAATTAAATTCTTGCAACATTAGCGACAGACGTGAAATAAGTATACATGTGTGAAATGTTTTGTGAATGTTATTCCTAAGCATACCTCATTTAAGTACGTTGAACCATTTTCCAATTAACTTCTATCTGCTGAAACTGCAAACAATTCGAAAGCCTGATAACCCATTTCAGGTCCTTCAATAATATTCAAAGCTAACTTTCTCACCACTGAAAATAATTTATTTTGCGGTCTTTTTTAGAAACAAAAATTTTGGTGCATAATTTTTAAAATGGTATGTATAGGCGTGTACAATACAAATTTGTCTTTAAAATTACACCTCAAAATTATCGAATGGTGAGACTTAATGTCATATTGATGACATACACCTAGAGGCTACTGAGAAGTGAGATAGATGCACATGTCACCCTTAGAACTTCTGCATTATCAGGCCTTGGACACGCTAAATGTCCACCCAGACGCCCCCTTTGACACTTGGAGTAAAAATACACTTCCAAACTATATAACTGAAATATGTTATGGTTTATTATGAGTTAAGTATGAAAGAATAGGCATATATTTTTGTAAGATTGCCTCAAAGTAAAATTCAACGTTCCATTTTTTTATATTTAGACATTTGACAATTGTGTAAGAAAATGAGAAAGCACATACAAACATTTCCTAGCTGTAAAATTGACCTACTGTTTAAACTGACTAGGAATGAACATTACAGTAAAATAATGTATTTATCTAGCTGAACTAGAGAGGTTTTTGACGTGAGGTTGGTATGGAGAATAGCTGAAACAGGAGTGGTGTGAAAACGCCCAACAGAACGTCCACAAGGTCGACCACTTGTGAAAAATATCCCACCAGATTCCCCAAGTTTACACTGTAGCTAACAGAGTTTAAAATATTGTAAAACTAGCCTATCTTCATCCCAAAACTGCAGACATTGTACGTAACACTACCTACAGTAAATTCAAACTATCTATCCCACGCACTAGGTAACAGGTGAAGACAATTCAAATAAATACTTCATGGTCTAGTTACTTCTGTAAATTATAAATTAAAGCTGAAATTAAATATATAACTTCTGTATGTTTACTTACGCCGCTTAAATTTTCAGTCTAGGCCTAATTGAATTCCCACGAGATCTTTATATAATCATTATGACCCAAGATGGCATTGTTAAGTTCAGAAAACAGCTCACACAATAATTAATAACTGTTTTGCATAGGTTAGTATAAAGGTGGGGACTAACTCATCACCAAATGCAGTAATGGCCGGATGCACCTCTGAAATAGAATTCACAGGAGTTTGTAACATTGTGTAAACGGGCACATTGTTTGTATTTGCTGTTTCCATTCATTTTGGACACTTGTCATATTGTTGGGGGATGGTTGCAATTTGGTTAAGGTCTAAATGTTATTGTTTTATCTAACAAAAAGATTACATTTTGAGGCTTCACTTGTTTTCATTAATTTTATATAAATTTCGTATGTACATATATACACATATATATTTGTTTTTCATGAGTTTTTGTGATGGCACGAGTGAATAAACTTTGCAGCAGTGTTTGCTACAATGTAGCTTCGCTGTCAGCCATCTTTCACTGAGCAAACTACTTTCCTGTCTAATTTCTGACACATTATAATGACAGCGTGCTTTTGAGAACTTTCATTAGGTACATAAATAACAATGGAGCCCTTCTTCCCTTTTTGCAACCTTTCTTTCTACCTGCCTTTGCCATCCAAGATCTGCATGTGCCAAAATAACCTCTTAAGTACTTATATTTTGTATTTTGCCACCTCCCAAATCTCTTGATCTACCAATCTGTAAATACCCCTATTTTTATTGTGATTTTCCTAGTAAATTTTGCCACCATGGTCTTACTTACATTTATTTTCACATTGTTTGATCCATCCTTCTACAACCTGTCACCTTCACCAACCTAGTAAAGATGGCGGCAGACAAGGTGGCAAAATGTGGGCAATGTAAAGAAATTGTGAATGACGAGGATTGTGCACTTTTCTGTGAAGATAATTGTTACAGATGGTACCACTATAAATGTATAGGACTCTCTGAAAAAACTTACCGAGCGCTGGAGAGAAGCAACTCGGCGTTCAAGTGTGATGAGTGTAAGGCAGCGCATGACATAACCCTCTCAGAGCTTCGCGACACTATGCATGCGATTAAAAAAAATGTGATAGATCTGAAGAACGAGCTGGAAAGTAAATTTTCAACGTTTGATTAGATCGAGAAGGAAATCGGGGCTGTCAGAAAAGATCAAGAGCTTCTAAGAGGCAAAATCAGAAACCATAACTATGATATCAACAACCTGTACGATGCTCACAACGATCTTGAGCAGTATAGCAAGAACCATGATGTTGAAGTCAAGGGCATTCCACGAACAGAGAACGAAAACTGCGTGCAGATTGCACTGAAACTAGGAGAAGTAGTAGGCTGTGAAATTCTGGAATCGGAATTGGATGGATGCCACCGTCTTCGCCAACCAAGGGACAGAAACATACAGGCGCCGATAGTTATACGTTTTGTGCGGAAAGAGAAAAAACATGAACTAATGAGGAAAAGAAAAGAGAAGGGCACTGTCTACACAAATCAGCTCAATATCCCAGGAAACAACAAGCAGGTATTTGTGAACGATCATTTGACAGGTTTCAATAAAAAACTACTCGCAAAAGCACTAGAGGAAAAAAAGAGAGGCAGTCTG